>WODD01000005.1:0-34029 GCA_019775935.1 Neoascochyta sp. HWLR27 | reverse complement strand
CCCCCCCCCCCCCCCCCCCGTTTAAATCCTTGCCACACCGCAATACGCCCCCAGGCTGGTGTCGCGGAACTGAGCAGCATCCGTCCGGCCGCCGCGGTAGCCAAGCCGTAACGGGCGAGCGGCCAGGGTGCGGGTGGAGTCATCGGGGACGTGTGATTGGACGAGAATATTTCCGCATGTGGTCGGCGACTACACTCGGCGACTACGAGGTTCTGTACGGAGAAGAAACGTGCGGCGGGACGGCGAGGTCAACGGTGGTGAGTAAGTAAGGCTTCAACGGTTGTATATATTTGTGCTTTGGGAAGGCTTGTTCTGTCCTCTTGGTTCATTGTGCTTTCTGTTCAGATTCCTTTGTTTAAACTGCTACCACCTACTACTGTTACCCCGTACCGGTAGTTACCTGTCATAGTTTTCAAGGTTCCTTTCTACGCCTCGGGCTACCTACTTGTCTGAGTCTACCTTCTCCTGGCGTAAACGCAGCCGCACGAGTAACAGCCGTCCATTGACGTTCCTGTTGCGTCAAACTCTCCCTTGACCGAGCCCGTATCTGGCCAGTCGAAAAACACAAAGTCGTTGAGACACGTACAGAGAGCCCCGACACATTCAAGATGTGCAAGAAGGCTGCCTGTGACACATGCAGTAAGTCTCGCTAGTTGCTCGCACCAAGTCGCGAAATCTGCGATCTGTGCCTAGCGGCACAAGCCCGAACTGAGCTCTCCGCGGTCCGCGGTCAAACAAGAAGCTAATTCTCTGTAGATAAGACGACATGGTGGGGCTGTGGCAAGCACGTCGCCGGTGTCATGTCAAACGTGCCTTCGGAGCAGTGGTGCACGTGTGGGCCACGAGTGCAGCAAGAAGGTCATGAGTATCCGCCAATGGGAACATTGGCATCGGCGTGACTACCGGCGTGGTTCAGGGGGAGCAGGAGCTGAAAGATTCAAGTAGCGTGGAGTGTATTAGGTGCCTATTCACGACGGAGAGATGGGTATGGTAGGAAGGGGATTTTGGGGTTTCGAAGCGTGAAACTTGTTTACGCCGTCATTTGTCATGGAACGAGCTGTCGTGGTGCTTGCTGCGAGCCAGCTGGATGTAGTTTGATGCGAGGGCGGTAGTCTGAGAGTCTAAATTAGTAATCTAAGTTGAAGATCAAACAGTACAGCTATAAGAGATATCAGGATGGTGCAGATAATACGCCAGGACCTGTTCTATAGGGGGGTATAGGTCGTTGGCTTGTACTGTGATGTAGCTTGTAACGCAACGTAGCGACTGCTGGAACAAGGGGCCAGACGGGTGGCTGGAGTAGGTAGGTACCTAGGCGGTGGATCGGAAAGGCGAGCAAAGACGAGGCTGCACGGGGAACCAGCACCAGGGCGCCTGTTCTGTCGGTCGTCGGCGGCCATGTCGTGTGGAGGAAACTGGTCACGGGCACCCGCTCGCGGCCTGACCGGGAGGCTCCCGCCGTCGAGAGCCAGTCCGGGCGTGCCAAATGACGGACCGGCTAAGTATAGACGTATAGGCGTTGCAGCGTGTCGAACTAACCCCTCAAAACTGGACCCCTGCCGCTGGACGGGTTTCAGGTGGTGAGGGCCAGAAGGCGGGCGGGTGGGTGGATGCTGGAGCAGGGAGGCGGGAGGCGGGCGATGGCTAGACGACGAGCACGGCAGCTGCAGGGACGCCAGATGGAGGAAAGGAGCGAGGAGGGTGGGCAGCGAGCGGGCAGCGCTCGTGCAGCCAACGTAACGTTCTGGAAGCTCTCGTGTGATGGGATAGGACAGACAGGACAGTGACTCGCACGAGTCACACCAGTTGAGGGCGCTAAACACTAGCAGGGGAGCGGTGATCCAAGCTGCGCTGTCTGAGGTATATGTATGTAGCTGCATGTGGGAGGGCGCTGGCCTGCTGTTGTTTCTGATACCTACTCTCCAATCCCTCCTGTCTGGCGCTGTGCTGTCGCCAGAGCCCGAGTCCGAGTCCAAGTCCCCGTCCAAGCCGTTGTCGTCGCCGTCGCCGTCGCTGTCGCCGTCGCTGTTTGTGTAAGCCACTCCACTGCCCTGAACCCCGCTATCGCTGCCCCATTCGACCTGCGAACTTGCATCAACACACGCCCGCTGCCCTCTCCCACCGCAGCCCGCCTGATCGCCGACACTGCTGCCGGACATCGTCTTTACGTCGTCGTCTGCTGTACGTCGCTGTGTTGCCCGCACACCCGCCCGCATACCCGCCCGCCTACTGCGCAGTTTCGTTGAAGCTGACCTGGCATCCCAGTGGACACGCTGCCCCTCTTGGCCCCTTCCTCGCCTCGCCGAACAAACACCTCCTACACCCCGCGACACCAAAAAAAACACCGCTGCGGCCATTGCCTGGTATGTGCACAGCCCCTCTGGCGGGCAGGGCGGCGGGCAGCGTCAAAGACCTCCCTTGGTACTCGTCAGCCACGCCCTGCCCGACAATCAGCGTCGCCTGCCAACTCTCGCGTCTCGAAAGAGCACGTGGGGCTGAGCCTCCCATCATGACACTGCGCCGTTTCACCTCGGCCGCCCCGGTCGAGTGGATACGGTCTAGACAATAGACAACTGCCGCTGCCAAAACCGAGCTGTCTCTGTACTGACAATCCTCCGCAGACTCCTTCAACTCACCCCCCACAACCCCCTACCTCTGGAGCCTGCGCAGCAGCTCCATTGACACGCCGCCTCGCCACGAGCACGACTCGCCCCCACACCCACCGCCATGTCTCGCGCACCTGCTGGGAGCGGTAGCTCCAGGAAAATCTCGTTCAACGTCTCTGAGCAGTATGACATCCAGGACGTCGTTGGAGAGGGCGCATACGGTGTCGTCTGGTACGTCGAAGCTGGCTCTGCCCGCACCGCACCTGCTGACTAGAAACAGCTCGGCGCTGCACAAGCCCTCTGGCCAGAAGGTCGCCATAAAGAAGATCACACCCTTCGACCACTCCATGTTCTGTCTGAGAACGCTGCGAGAAATGAAGCTGCTCCGATACTTCAACCACGAAAACATCATCTCCATTCTCGACATCCAGAAGCCCCGAAACTACGAGACTTTCACAGAGGTCTACCTCATCCAGGTACGCCCTCCGGCTCCCAGCGCCCAGACTACAGCTGACACAGCACACAGGAGCTCATGGAGACCGACATGCACCGTGTCATCCGCACACAAGAGCTGTCCGATGACCACTGCCAATACTTCATCTACCAGACACTGCGCGCACTCAAGGCCATGCACTCGGCGAACGTCCTCCACCGCGATCTCAAGCCCTCCAACTTGCTTCTGAACGCCAACTGCGATCTGAAAGTCTGCGACTTTGGTCTCGCACGATCGGCTGCGTCAACTGAGGATAACTCGGGTTTCATGACGGAATACGTCGCTACGCGATGGTACCGTGCCCCGGAGATTATGCTTACGTTCAAGGAGTACACAAAGGCTATTGACGTATGGAGTGTGGGCTGCATTCTGGCTGAGATGCTCAGCGGCAAGCCCTTGTTCCCTGGAAAGGACTGTCAGTATTCTCGCGCACAACGCCGGTTTCAACGAGGCTAACCGTAGATACAGACCACCACCAGCTTACCCTAATTCTCGACGTCCTCGGCACGCCGACCATGGAAGACTACTACGGAATCAAGTCCCGACGTGCCCGCGAGTACATCCGCTCGCTTCCCTTCAAGAAGAAGATCCCGTGGAAGGCAATGTTCCCCAAGACAAACGACTTGGCCCTGGACCTCCTGGAGCGTCTCCTTGCTTTCAACCCTGTCAAGCGTATCACAGTTGAGGAGGCACTGAAGCACCCATACCTTGAGCCCTACCACGATCCCGAGGACGAGCCGACTGCCGACCCAATTCCAGAGGAGTTCTTCGACTTTGACAAGAACAAGGACAACCTGACAAAGGAGCAACTCAAGCGTAAGTGGCTTTTCTTGGAAACAAGAAGCATGGCTAACGACAGACAGTCCTCATCTACCAGGAGATTATGCGATAAACGCCGCCGTTACATTGTGTGCGGTACTCACGACCAATACCACCGTAGGACATCTCACGGCATCGACAATACCCCCTTTAGCGGTGCAACGATCTGGGCAGCTAGCTGGTCTGGGCGCGTTCACAGATACCGCTTATAAACATGTCGCTGTTTTGGAGACACAACACTTTGGATCCATGAGTTGGGTCTAGTTCTGACGGGCAATTGCGAGACGAAGAAGATGTGGGAACGAATTATTCCCACGTAGAGTTTCATACATATTACAATTCGACAAGGAACGCGTTGCTTCTTCTGCTTGCTTTCTACTGAGATGAGATGTGAATTCCCAAGTGATGATGGCCCAGAAACGCCAGCCCAATGTCCATGTCTAAGCTCTTGTGGCAAGCCAATGCAGAGTAGTGTCTGTCGTCTTATTCATACAACCGTCGTCTACGCCACGCTCATATACACAGCAATATCATACAGCAACTCCTCCACCATCAAAAGTCACACCTCCCGTCCTTCCACCCAGTCCGCCACCTCTCCTCCCACCTATTACAATCAAACTCCTTCTTCCCGAGCTTAACATTAACCGCATTATGCGCCTCGCACATCCACTGGCCAAACTCGCTCCTGGAGCTCACCCGCGGGGTATTCGTCTTCATCCAGTCCTGGAAGTCTTCGGCGCACACCCAGCACGGATACAGCTTCCCGAACGTCCGCATAAAAGAGGCCGTCTCGCCCTGCAGCTCCGCCGACGGCGCGACGGGGTAGTTTGCCGTTATCGAGTGCAGCAGCGTCCACGAGCTGCGCCCGAGCGCTGCTGAGTCCGGCGGGCAGTCGCGTGGCATCTTGCGCTTCGTCCCCATGGCTCCGCCCATCGCGAACAGAGACGACACGTCGTTGCACGTACGGCAGCTGCGTGGCGGGTTAGTCGAGTGTTTGTGTGGGCGGCGCGCATGCGAGGCGCATCGTAGGCAGATGGGGAGGGTGGGGGGGGGACGTACGGCTTGCCGTCGGGGCCGAGGATGACGCCGTTTGCGAGTTTGCGCGGCGCTGCGGCGGCGGCGACGGACTCGGGCTTGTCTGCTGCGGGCTCTTCTTTGCTGGGCGCCATCTTTTCGAGTGTGGATGTGGGAGCAGAGGCGCGCGCTGTTGATTTCAAAGCTCGAGGATGGCTGCGGTGACGTCTGTGCTTTTGATGCTGCAGGGATGCCCCTTGTGCTAGGGCACGGGTGGCATCCCCGCGGCGAAGAGAGGTTCTTTGGACGTCGTGGATCGTCAATGTGGGTTTGGCCTTTGCTGATCGTTTTGTGTGTGTGTATGTGTGTGTGTGTTCTTGGGGCTGCGGAGATCTCTGTTGGCGGAGGTGTGTATTCTTCTTGCGTTTTACATGCGCTGTGAACGTGCTGACACCAACGCAAGATAAATATGCCCGACTTTGTGTGTACAATTCCATGTCTCGAGATTCCTGGGCCCGTGTACAGCTTGTGTGAGAAAGCATGGTCTTTCTTGGTCAATGAATACATGGAAAGCAATATTCGACTCCAAGAATGCTCGCGCCTGGCCGAATAGTATACCACATTCAGCAGCTTTGTCCTTGTTCCCTGCTAGAGCCCCCGTGTATCATTTGGTTCCGAAGGAAAGACCTACGACAGCCCGTAATTCCCAATTGGTCTTTTACCATCCCAGTCTTCCTGCGACCGAGATCGTGAACACTGTGCCAATACATCACCATGATCTGGCACGTCTGTCTTCACTGGACTCGGCATGCCATGAGCCAATCTTTCGTGATTTCCAACGGCGGTCCATCTTTCGACTGGTATTGTTACTCCACAATATGATACAGTTCTTGACTAAGGCCTTATGCTCCACTTGATAGCAAGGTGCGACAATAGCAGGAGTTGGCCTCATGGCACCGTCTATCAAAACCAAATGCCCAAGTCCGCAACGCCCCATTTCCCAACTGGACCTCAGTCCCCAGTCCGACACTTAGGACGTCTTCACCCGGCCACCACTGAGAGCAAGCAAGGACCTTACACCCCGCAGTGACTCCCCGTATTCACCGCGAGTATGCTCCCACACCGCAGTTCCAGGCACCATTGCGATTCGTTTGTTCTTCTTGGTGGACTCTCACCGTTTGCTCTCACTTTTTCGCCTTCACGTCGAGCAGCGTGCTGCCCTTTCCTATATCAGCTGTTCCTCTGCAAACTTGTTTCCTCCACCACAAAATCACACCAGAGTCGGAACTGGTACCCGACAACGCTCAGCACCACGAGGTTAGTACACGCGCTCCCATCCCTTCTGGTCTGCCCTGTTGCTGCCCCAGCAGGTCAAGGCCAGAAGCTAATTCGTCCCCCAGCATCCCCAAACTCCCCCACAGCTTTCCAAACCTCTCCCCAGCTTTGCAAAATGGCTACTTCTACAGCTTCTGAGACGGCGATCGAGACGGAGTGCGTCACGAAGGTCACTTCGTACGGCTCGCAGTACTCGACTCCGGCCAGCACGACGAAGATCCCGACGACTCCACAAGAGGGCACCGGCGAAGCCCCCAAAGCTACTAACACGGACCTCAACGTCGTCAGCAGCACCCTCGCTACGATTCAGGAGCATCTCAATGAATCCGCCGAAGAGGCGATGCTTCCATCCCCGCCCATCAACACGCCCGAGGGACCGTCCCCCGAGCCATCTGTCGTAGGTCGCAACAAGGCCCGCAACAGTGTCTTTGGAGAGTTTGGTGATAGAATCGCCGAAGTGCTTTTCGATAGCCGCCACCGTCGCGTCCAGATGGACTCTGTGAGCAACCAGTCTGTCCGCTCGTTCGACCCGTCCACCGATGATGGCAGCGTCAGCTCTGCCTCCGACTCGGGCGACGAGAGCAGTAGTATTGCTGGAGGAGTCCAAGTCGCAGTCCAAGTCGAAGACGAAGTCGAAGTCGGCGAAAGTAAGTCTTGCCCCATTCACCCTCTGCTTACAACTCTTTTGACATTGGCCCAGTCCCCATCTGTCTCGGCTCTCCCAGGCCCAACCCTCTCATCGAAGAGTATCAGTCCTTCCAAGGCGAGGGAAATCGGAGCGAGACCAACGGCGAGCCTACCTCGCAGCCCGTCGCCGAGCCCAACAACACGTCTGTCATTCCCACCAGCACTTCCACCATCCCCACCAACACGTCCACGATTCCGATCCTCGGCCTTCCACTCGCCGCAATGGACGAACAACCCGCGAGCATCAGCTACTGCGGCGGCGTCCCCGAGAAGAGCAACTGGGCTGACGAGTGTGAGGACTGTATCATCCGCGGCCTGCACCGCCTCGAGCAGCTCGTCAAGGACGAAGCCGAGGCCGCCAACTCGCACGACCACGCGCAGCGCTACATTGCGCACCTGACACGCATGCTCGCAAACGACAAGCGTGAGTACCCGATTGAGATGACAGCGACGCCTAAGGCGCGAGGTGCCCGGCTCTCAGACGCCAACTGAGGTGAGGTGGTCGTGTGCTGACGTTGGATCTGAGTGATCTTTAAGAAATCAGTCTCCATTTCTCTCACTTACGGTGGTGGTAGGAAAAGCTTCGCGGGTTGGGTATTGTTCGGCGGCAAGGGATTGAAGTAGTGGTCCGGGATTCTATCTCAGCGCTTGACGGTAACGGTATCTTCCCTTCGACTTTTCTTTCGACAATGTATCAATAGGGTTGACGGTTATGGGTTTCAATCGTCTGGCGGATATCGGGTGGATGGTCTAGCGGCGACTAGGCTTGTCATGATGGGCCCTGGGTTAGCATCTGCCATAGTCTTCATGAATGGACAATGATGTTTGACTATACAATGCTGCAGCCCCATGAAAATATGATGTGTATCTCCTCTCTCTTCCTCTCTCTCTCCTGCCTTTTCAACAACCATCGCGACCATCGCAGCCGTAACCCTACACCGCCGCACCCTTTGCGCCCAAGCCCTGCAGCACGGCAACCGTCGCGAGCGTGAAAGCAGTAGACTTGTCCCCGCCCCTAGCATAGGTCAGACTCGCTCCGAGCAGCAGGCTAACCAGCAGTGCAGCAATGCTCTTGTCGCAGACATCAAGCAGTCCCGTGGTCGCCCACTTGTAGTTCAGGATGCCTATGAAGCTGGGTCAGCGTCTGTGTTTGGCTCGCTCGCTCTGTATTTCTTTGTCTTTCTTCGTCTCTGTCTCTCTCTTCGTCTCTCTTTCTTTATTACTCTCTCTCTCTCTCTCTCTCTCTCTCTCTCTCTCTATTCAGAACGTACCCATGATCCCAAAAAACACACTCCCCTCGTACCAACCAGCCTGCACGGCGCCACGCAGGCCGACGGGCAGAGTCTGCATGGAGGCGTGCTTAAACTGGTCCAGGCCCTTCATCTGTTGTTGATCAGCCACTGCTTCATCTCGGATGTGGATCAGCTAAGAGAAAAGGGAGGCGTAGTTACTGTGTGGCCGAGGGCGAGGACGCTGTGGGCTACGGCTGCGGCGAGGAGGAGCGGATAGGATGTTGATGAAGACATGGCTAAGTCTGATTTTGAAGATCAGGTGGGAAGTAGGAGGTGTGGGTGGTTGTTTGGGAATTTGAAGTCGTTGTTGATGGTAGTCGTCTGGCGAGTCAAAAGAGAGAGCTCGCGCTCTAGCTGCCGAGGTTAGACTCGGAGGGGTTTGGGGCGGCGGATTTGTGTGGGACAACCTTAACCTTGTCTTGTTGCTTGAATACAATTTATGGATTATTGTGGGTAGTTGTTTACTCTTGCAGTTGATTCAATTCAAACTGATTCCATTGGGACGTCCAAGTCCATGCTGCGAATTATTGGCCAGCTGCGTCCTCAACCGTCTCATGCGCATGGTAGAGTACAGCAGCCTTGGGGTCCTCGACAGCCAGTATCCAGACCTTTTTACTTGCGCTTTGCCTCGTCCTTGACCTTTTTGTCCTGTCTATCACCGCCTTGTCCACTCAGAGCTCTCTCGTTCTCATCTTGAGTTGGCATGGCGGCTGGTAGAATACCGCTTGCGATGGGATCCAGGTCCGAGACTGCACATGTTGCTGGAGATGCATAGGGACCAGTGCTATCATCCTTGGAAACCAGCTCGTCTGCCTTCTTCTCAGTCCAGGCTACAGCGCCTTGGATAGCCGTCTTGACGCCGTTGACCATCTCTTGGACCATTTTGGCTGCTGAACCGGCGTCATCTGTTCCCTCAGCGAGTGGGGTGGATAGCTTGTGCGAGTCGACGGGTTCACAGGGAGTGTGCGACTGAGGGCTGTTAGTGCCGGCTACAAACTGCAGGTGTGTCGAACACTCACGTCCTTTCTCTCCAAACCTTCTGCTTCTTTGTCTGGGGTTGTGCTGGGCATCTTGGTTATTGCAGCCTCCAATGCCTGGGGCCTTGTTGTCTTTGTTGCAAAGGCGTCGAGAGCTTCGGGTTTCATGGATGGTATCTGTTGGCTGCGACGGCCGATTAGCTCGTCAGGTCAGAGATATGAGTGAGAAGACGAGTGTTTGTGAGTGTGTAACGAGAGGGGGCAGCGACGTCATAGGGTAAACAGTTGGGTGATGAGGAAGCAAGGGCAAGCACTGTCTGCCTGTTTGTCTATCGGTCTGCCTGCTTGCGTGCCTGCCTCAAGTGCCGCCATGGTGTGCTCTTGCCTGACAGACAGAAGGTTTGTTTAGACGAAACGGCTTTGGACATGAATGGCTGCAAGCGTCCATGACAGGGTGTGGGCGAACAGGTAACACATGGTGGCGGATAGGCGCCACAGGCCATGCCCACCTGTACATGTTGCAGACCACATGTGGGAGACATTATCAGAGATGAGAGGAGAGAGAACCGAGTGCGAGTCGGTATGGGGCTAGTTTGATTGCCGCATGACAAGGTCCGAGGCGCCTGACGTGCAGATCCCAGGGGTTCAGACGGGCAGCTTTCTAGAAGCCGCCCTGCTTTGACTGAGGGCCTGGGGTCTGCGAAGTACCGGAAGGACCTGGGCGCTCACCGCTCGAGCTCGGATGCGAACGACTGCCCGTGTCTGTGCTTGTGCCTGGCGTTGTGCCGGTACTCGAGAGCGTGTGGCGCAGGAGTGGGTGTGTATGTGGGTGTGTATGTGGGTGTGTATGCGGGTGTGTATGTGGGTGTGCATGTGGGTGTGTATATGTACCGGCACTCTCGTGTCAGACGTGTGCATCGAGGGCGTCGTGATTCAGCCACGGCGACGGCTTCGACGGCTTCCATGGGCGGGTTAGAGCGTGTTGGCGTGTGGGTAATGCAATCAGTTGCGGGGCCCCGGTCAGCGGTTAAGAGGCGGGTGCAGCCAATGGCCGCCGCCCAGCCTTGCAGCAATTTGTAGCTAGACGCTGCCGGCACTGCAAGCCTGCATATCTCTGGCTGATGAGGAGATGAAGGCGGCAGGATGCAGGTCCAGCCTGATGGCGCTGCTGCTGCTGGTATGCAGTTGTAGTTGGAGCTCTTGCTGTCGCTTTGTTTACTCTTTGCAGCCGCGGCCCCAAGGCCAAGCAACTCCCCAGCTATCGGGCTCCGTGCTCCTGCAAACTCCTCGGTAAGCAGCATAGAGGCCACCCGCCCATGACCACCTCACTCACCCGACTGGCTCAGCCTCCACTACACCCAACGCCAACGCTGCCAGAGTCATGGACGCATCGCCCTCGCAGCCGTCCACTCGCACCCCCATGTCACCCTGTCCATCGCCCGCCCTCTCGATGCTCCGTGCTCCACGCTCATGCCCCATGCGTGCCGTCCCCGCAATTCGCCTGTCATGTCACCATACGCAGACAATATCGGCCCTGGCGAGCTAACGGGGGCGAAACTCAGCGTCGATATATTCGCTGCTGGCCGCCCGCTTTATCTCAGACATGACCTGCTCGCTGCCCCGGCTGCTGTTGCTCCCTTGTCGTCCCTCACTGCATCGCCATCTTTGTTAAGATATCGTGGCTGCACACCTGCACACGCCATAGCGACAGCGACCCGCTACCCCAGCCATCGCTTGCTGCTCCGCCAATCATGGCCCTTTCACCCGACCTTGACAATGTTAGCCCCGTGTCAGCCGCGACTACCAATGGCCGATTTCAACGAGATTCCTTCTGCCTCAACCTGTCCGCCCTGCCAGACTCGAGTGGTTTTATGCTCAAGTCATCCCTCCGATCCCCCCATCTCATCGACTCTCCGAATGGCCTCTTCTCTCCCACCACTGGCATGACCGCGTCGGCTACTTACAGAAAACGTCCCCGCAACATGTCTCAATCGTCCGGCACGGACCGTGAAATGTCCATCAACGGCACGCCCCCCGCACAAAGCCAGGCTGGCAGCACCGCACCCACCAGCCACAGCTCTACCGGCGAGCCACGCCCGACAAACAAGAAGCGCCCAAGTACAGACACCATCGATTATCCCCGCCGCCGCGCAACGATTGCAGTACGGCACCACTACAACCCATCGTCCCTTCCTCGGTGCTGACATGTAACAGTGTGAGATTTGCCGATCCCGCAAGTCTCGGTGTGACGGCAACAGACCAAAGTGCAGGCTTTGCACCGAACTCAACGCAGAATGCGTCTACCGCGAACCAGGAATCAAACTCGACGCTGGCGACAAGTTGATCCTAGAACACCTGAACCGCATCGAAGGCCTCATCCAAAACAGTCTCTCCAACAGGTACGCGTTGACGACGCACTCGCCGACAACTAGCAACTCCACAAGCGAGGACTTCCTAGGCCGTGCCGCCGGCCATATGCCCATTTTGGGCATGGTCCAGCCAATCAACGGCATTGGTACATGGACCACCGGCCCTTCCAACATCTCGACCATGCCAAAGACTCACAACACGGCGGCCTTGAATCTGCTGTCCTCGCCCATGATCCGAGAGCTCGTGTCCCGTCCCTATGACCCCAAGATTCTTCTCCAGCTTGAGATGACTCGGGAACCTGTCCGGCTGGGATCATCACATCTGGATTTGTCCAACACGAGACCCTATGTCCAGGCTTACTTTGAGCGAGTCAACGTATTCTATGCCTGTGTGAATCCATACACCTGGAGCGGCTACTACCAAACCGCCCTCGCCCATGCATTCCAACATGGGCCTGAAAGCTGCATTGTCCTCTTGGTTCTTGCCCTCGGCCATGCCGGAAGCACCGGCAGCATCACCCTCCAAAACCCCGAAAAAGACCCTCCGGGCTTGGCATATTTCACTGCAGCATGGTCTCTTCTTCCCAGCGTCATGACCAGGAACAACATGGTTGCAGCGCAATGTCAGATTCTCGCAGCAGCATACCTTGTCTATCTCGTTCGACCGGTCGAGGCTTGGAACGTCTTGTCGGGAGCCAGCATGAAGCTACAGTTGCTCCTGAGTGCCCCAGGTAGAGTGTCTCCAGCAGAGGAAGAGTTGGGCCGGAGAGTGTACTGGAATGCCGTCATGATCGAAAGGTAAGACATTTCGTATTCACAACACGATACTTGCTAATTCTTAAACTCAGTGATCTTCTGGCGGAGCTTGATCTCCCACATTCTGGTATATCCCAGTTTGAGGAAGGGTTCTCGCTGCCAACTGGCTTTGAGGACATAGGAACAGAAGCGGCCGGCCGGGACGAGCTGTGGTATTTCCTCGCCGAGATTGCTCTACGACGACTGCTCAATCGCGTGAGCTCCATGCTCTACATACGAACGACCCCATACTCAAAGGACCCTGCCGCGACGTCGATTGCGCAATTAGATCCGCTCGTCATCGAGTTGGATTTCCAGCTCAATCAGTGGTATGCAGGGCTGCCGCCAGCCATGCAATTCCCTCTTGACAGGGTGACGCTACAAAATCCTGTCCAAACCGTGTTGAGACTGAGATATTTTGCATGTCGTACCATCATCTTCCGGCCGTACGTTCTGCTCGTTCTCCAAGATGAAAGCCTGGCGCTAGACTCAGGGGTGCAAGACAACTGCCACAAGTGTCTGGAGGCCTGCGTGCGCCAACTGGAATACATCACCGCGCATCATGCTGGACATCTGCCTTATCTATTCCAGGGCGCACTTTCGTAAGCACACTCTGTTCTGACTCAACATTGCACATCTAACACAAAGCCAGCATCATCTCGCAAACTCTGCTCATCATGGGCGCAACTATGACAGCTTCGCTCTCGCAATTGCTGCCCCCACCAGCCACGATGGACGACATCATCAACAACGTGGTCCTCGAGATGGAGCGCTACGCACATCTTGCACCGAGCATTCAAATGTCTGCCGAAATCATTCGCGAAGCCGAAGGAAAGCGGCAGATGTGGCTCCGCACTGCTGGCCTAAAATTTGAGGCTTGAGTGAACCATCTCCGGCTATGACATAAGACTCGAACAATTTATGCGGTCCTGAGTGCCAGTCGTTCAGTCTGAAGCTGTGCACTGCCACTAAACTCATGACTAACGTGGCGTCTTGCATCGGAGCGCCTACAGCGCGCATATCAAGTGGCGCTCGCAAATCACCGATCGGCGGTCATATCCAGCGGCCGATCACACAGGCGTTTAGACGGGTATCTCTTCAACTCACAGCTGGGGCGGGAGCACGGACGCCGCCTGCAGCCTGTACAGTATGACGAGCGTGAGGGCCCGATCGGCCTTGCTCGTTCAGCGCGCGATTACCGCAACACTTCCAAGACGGAACACGCATATCTCCGCGACCTGGGTACCTGGAGCCTGGCGGGTAACAAAACCCACGTGAGATTGCATCGGGCTAGGTGGGTGTTCTACTGCGTGAAGGCCAGCGAGTGATTACTCTGGCATGATCAGTGCGCAGTCTTAACGGGTCGGTCGAGTGAACGGCATTAGACGAGCAGGCTTTGGGGGTAACTGGTGGTGGCAGACCAAGAGCACTGCCTCTGGAGTAGGCACAAAGCGTGCGAGAAGTGAGAGTGAAGGTCGTCTATGACTGGCCCATGGACCCAAGCCTGAACGCTCCCACCTCTCAAATCGCCACAGCATAGTCTATCCACAGAGCCACATATCCAGATATGCCCACAATATACCAAGACAAATTCTCCCTCCAACCGTCCCCTTCGAAGTGATCCAAACAATCCCCCGTATCCCCTTCCTCCACTTCTACCTGCCAGCCTACCTGGCGCCACGCTCACCCCTCCCCTCCCCTCCCCCAGACACCCACGCCCCAGCCCAACCCAACCCAACCCACCCCAAACCCAGCCCAGCGTAGCGCACGCACGCATGCATGCAATCGAACATTCGACAGCGCTTCTCCTGCACAAAGCACGCCCCATACACACTATATATACAATGTCACACCTCATCATACCATGCTAGCCAGCCAACGTACCCAGCGTACCCAATACCTAGCTGGGATTCTGGGAGGCTGGGGAAGGGGGGGAGGGTGCTGACGGGGGCTGGCACTGGCACTGGCACTGGGGCTGCCGCTGGCGCTCGCCCCCGGGTAAATTGCTTCGCTGCTGCTGGCTGCTGGCTGCTGCTGGCTGCGCTGTTATAGTAGGCGTGCAGGGCGCCGCGGGCTCATGACTCGCTCGATGCGGGTTAGTGCGCCGGCTGGGCTGACGGGGGTGTGTGGGCGGGGGTGGGGTCGGGATGGGGATGGGTTTGGGGTAGGGTAGGGTGGGGTAGAGTACGGTAGGGTGGTGGGTAGTCTCGTGAGGGTGCGTGTGTGCCTGTTTTGGGAGGTGAGTGGGTGGGAGTCGTGTTTTGCGTGGTTCGGCGTGTCGTGGCTCGTTAGGTAGGTAGGTGGCGATCTGCTTTGTTGTAGATGTGAGTATGTTTGGTTGGTGATTTGGTGATTGGTTGATGGACTGAATTACTTCCCGTCGTAGAATGCTATCTGATGTGTGTACCTGTCACTGCGCAACCTCGTGGGCCCCTGGCCGGACCATAACGCTACTTGCTCTTTCCTCCACGCCTGTCTGCGCCGTGTTCAGAGCGTCGTGATATCGAGGGAAGCAGCCAGCGCCTGCATACTCTCCTGACCTCGCGCTCATTGGAACCCTACTCCGCCTTGCTCGCCGCAATCTTCAGCACCTCCTCGACGCTCTTGCGCGCATTCTTCGGGTCCTTGGCAACTGCCTGCCAGATCTCGCCGTGCTTGGGCTCCGCCATTGCCGCCTTGGACAGCACCTCGGCCTTCTTCTCTTCTGTGCCGTGCTGCTCGAGGAACTTGTAGAACCACACCCATCCGTCGCCGTAGTCTGAGTCGAGGACGACGGCTTTGGTGAACCACGTCGCGGCCTTGTCGAGTCTGCGCTCCTGCCAAAAGATGCGGCCCACAACGACAAACATCTGTGGGTCCTTTTCGACTTTCTTGATGGCTTCGAGTGCACGTGGTTTGCGCTGTGTGCGTGCTTCAAGATGCATAATCTTCTCCGCCCACAAAAGTCCGGATGTAGGGCACTCTTGCAGTGCGGTAGCCATGACCTTTTGTGCGGCGGGTATGTTGTTCTGACGGCGCTCAAGGCGTACAGCTTCGCATAGAAGCTGCTCGTTCTTTGGGTTCTGTTGTCTGCCGCGGTCAAGTGTTGACCGGGCTTTGACGACAGCACCCTGTTTCTCTTGGATCCTTGAGAGAAGAATGTAGAGCATTGGCGATTTCGGAGCTGCTCGAGTACCAACGCCGAGTGCTTCTTGCGCCTCCTTGAGCTTAGATAGCTGTTCGTAGATTTGTCCCTTGATGGCGTGCAACTTCCAGCTACCAGGCCAGTTCTGCAGGCCTTGGTTGCAGATGTCAATTGCATTCTCAAAGTCACCAAGCTGGCGTTCGAGAACGGCAGACTTCATGAAGATACGGTCAGTAGCAGCTGACTCACGAGCTGCCTGCAAAAAGCTGCGAGCTTGCTCGTAGTTGCCAGCGTCCACTTCGAGATCGACCGCCCTGGTGTAGAGATTCTCGTTGCCAGGGAGTTGCTCGAACGAGCGGCCTAGAACCTTGCGAGCGCCCTCTGGATCACCAGACTGCCACATTTCTCTGGCATAGAGCAGCCAGAGCGATTCTGAGTTGGGGCAAGCATTGACTGCGCGCTCAAGGACACTGAGAAGCGACTCAGTAGAGCCGTGATGCTTCTCAAGATCCGCAGACGCATGCCACACGGTTGTGGAGTACGGGAAAACCGAGACTGTATGTCCAAGGATTGCTCGAGCGGTTTCGAATCGCCCTCTGTTAGAGATGCTTTTCGCGTCCTCGAGCCAAACATCACGTCGCTCGTCATCCTCGTCCAGCCCCCAGCCGATTGTTGCTTTCACAATCGAGCCGGCGGTTACCTTGTCTCCTTCTTCTTCGCAAATCTCAGCTTGGGCGAGCCACTCCTCGCGCTTGATCATGGCGTTCTCTTTGATCAATGCCTTGACAGCACGCTCCATAATCTTGTCGCATATCTCGACCTTTCCAAGCTCTTCTTGCAGTCTGCAAGCGTGCACCCAGATTGCCCAACTAGTAGGGATGGCTTTACGCGCCTTGTTCAAAACCTGCTGGGCAGCATCGGCGTCGCTCACTCGTGCATAAGAGATCCATAGTTCTTCTGAGAGGGGAACGGTCTCTGTGGCTTTGGCAAATAGTAGCTTGACGTTCTCGATGTCTTCTGTGTCGTTGATCAGGGTTTTCCACAGCTCGACGGACTGTGGGTTGTGATCCAACGCCTGGCGAGTGACCTTCTTCCTGGCTGCTGGTGTTTGCTCCAGGTCGATGGCTGCTTGCCATAGTTTGATGGCTTTGGGGTTGAGTTTGATACCGTTTGCAGCAATGATCTTCGCATTGTGAACGTTCTCGCGACTCAGTCTGATGGCCTCTTCCCATACGACGATAGACTTGGGACACATCTCGCAGCCTTTCTGGATGACTTTCTTGGCAGTGTGAATCTTGCCTGCAACTTCTTCCAGACGGGCCAGGGCCACATATCCGGGACCATTGGTCACGTTGGTCTTCACAGCCGACTCCAGAAGCACTCGGGCGCGGTTGATATCCTCCACGGGTACCTCGCCACCCGTAGCTTCTTTTCTATCCAGCGCAGTGATGTATCCCTTGGGGTCGACCGTGGTCGCAGTCCCAGATGTCGTCGCCGTCTGTGTGCCTGGGTTGCTCGATGCTGCAGAGTCTAACCGCACGGTGAGAGCAGAGAGTTGCGCAGCTCCGATAGAAGCGAAGTTTGTCATTGTCCCCGAGTCGGCATCGTTTGTCGCAATCGAGGTTTCCAGCTCTCCGGACTTGGATGCTGCAGACAGAACACTGTCCGGTACTGCGTAATGTCTTCCGTTCGCCATGCGCGCTTCTCGGGCGCGCTTCGCTTTGCCCGTCATATCGCCCACCTCGGGTAGGGCTGCCCATTCCTCTTCGGATACGGCACCAAGTGCACGCTTTAGGTCGGCGAATTGTAGCTGAATCTTCGGGTTGTTCTTTTCATATTCGTCTCGTTCTTGTTGCTCGCGAGCTTCCCTACGTCGGACATCGGTATCTGTTCGTGGCAAAAAACACGATGAATACTTCGAAGACAAGACACAGGGGACTGGAGGGGAGACAACGAAACGGGGTTACTAACCTTCTTGCTCTCCTGCGCTTGTCCATCTTCTCGTCTACCTCCTGGTAGATGCGGTCGGCCTCATCGTCGTCCTTGTCGTAGTTCATGCCGCTCGAGAACAGACCAACTTCGTTATCGGGGTCCTGGAATCGATCGGCCTCGTCATCCTCTTCCTCCTTCTTCTCAGTCACGCCGTATGCAGACGGCGCTGCTTGTCCCAGCGAGGCCGCGCGCTTTGCCAGCATCTCTTTCATCTGCTCCTCCGAGGGACCTTCACGAGCCGGACCCAGATCACTGCGGGTGGTGAAACCGGTAGCACCACGCCCGAGACCAGCAACGTAGTTCTCGGGCGCCGGCATCGACAGGAAATCGCGTCGGCCGCTCATCTTGGCTTTGGTATCGCGTGTGCGTGGTCGAGGTTACAACTGGTAGTGGGCCGACTCGTTCGCGCGAGCTCTGCGGAGCTCGGTAGTAGTTGATAGGTCTAGTTCTGGGTTCCGTGGAGATAATACCGGTCCAGAGGAAAGCAAGCTGATCGCTACAGCAAGGACTCTGTATTGGTCCCTAAAACATGTACAATTGGTGAAGTGGATGTGGAGTATGAAGCAGACTCGGCCGTGAAGTCGATGCCTACAAAAGCACCGCCGGAAACTCAAGGATGACTAACCCAAAACATGCTAAGCCCAAAACGTGAGTTTGCGCCTGGTGTAGTTATATGTGCATTTCATCGCAGTCGCCTCTAAATAACTATTATTTATATGTATTTCGTTCGGAATTGATCAGTCTTGTATATGCGTCTGGTGTGTATGCATCGTGTTCTCGTTTCATCAAGATTCTCTCCCAGCTCATCTGCGATTGCCCAACCTCCCCACCTTCAATGCGCAGTAGAAGGTGCGCTTGCTTTTCCATTCAGCGCCATACTAGGCGACATTGGTGGTAAAGGTGGAGGTGGTGATTCTTTTCGATTCGCCATTTCAGCTTTGAGATTCTTGATACTGAGCAAGTTAGCATCATCCCTGGGGAAATCAGCTCGCCTGTACCTTTTTGCGCTCCTTAGCTTTCCACCTATCCATTGCTTGAGACTCCTGCTTGTCGAAGGTCGCGCTGGCTCTTGACCGCTTGTCTCGCTTCCCCTCCAGACACTGCTCTCTGGGCTCGTGGCACTGAGCGTTTTGGTGTCGGCCGCTTCGTCTTCGTCTTCCAGCGGGGGCGCCCATCTCTCCACATCGCCGTTGACTACCACGAACCACCCGAGCTTCTCCCCCGGTGCGAGCTTGTCCCTCAGCTCGGTGATAGCGTCGCCATGCTCGTCCTTGACGTCTTCCCCTCGGATCTCATCTATGTCTATGCCAAGCTTAATGTCGCGTACCTGGTCGCAGACGTACGCATACGGCTGGTCCTTTGTTGTAAGGTCTTCGGGGTCGTATTGCTCGATGAGTTGTAAGCCTGGCAGTTGCGCCACAGTTTCCGGCCATTGCTGTTTGAAGTTGTCCATCAAGCATGTCGAGGTGGCCGGGGCCATGAGCCATTCTGGCGCCGCATCGTCCAGGTTCTGGAGAATGATGTGGATGCGGACTTGGGCACGAGGCCAGCGGAAGCCGTGAACCAGCCAAGTAGGCATCGTGTTGATCGGACTCGGCGGGCGGTTGAAGAGGTGTCGAAGCTGGTTGTAGTGGAAGCTAAGACAGACTAACGAGACGACTTGTGGTCTTCACATTGTCGTACACACGGTTCCTAGCCCAACACACGACCGATCGCTCGATGGTAGCTCTGGAAGTAATTGGGTGGTTGGGAGCCTTTCGCTTTGTCCCCGAGCGCGCGCCCAAGGCACAAAGGGTAGGGTGGTGAAATGAAAAACTGGCGGTCAGCGGCTCCGGCTCAATCAGAATTCGCCCATCCGAAACACTATTGAACGGCATGCAAGAACGCGGTCTAGCTAACTGTTGATGCGGGGGCGAGGATGGAAACAGGCGACGATCGCGTTCGAGATCAGCCCCAAGCTCCTGGCGCTAAGGAAGCAGCCGCACCCGTCCCGACATGACCGCCGGAGCTTCCCACCGTCTCCTCAACATATTGACACCAAGGAGCAGCTTATTACAGTGCTGACCGAGTGGGGCTGCAGCCATGCCTTTGTACGATCTCTCTGCCTGCCGTCGAAGCATTTCCTAGCGCTGACCACACTGCAGACATCTGCTGGGCAAGAAGGTACTCTTCGAATCGTGCTATCTCGCAGTATCCCCAGACTAACACGGTGCAGTCATGGAACGTCTATAACCCCGCCAACATTGCCCGCGTCAAGGCAGATGAGGAGGCTGCCGCTGCTCGAGAAGCTGCCCGCGAACAGCGCATGCAGGAGCTTGACGCTGAGAGACGCGCCGCCATACTCCGAGGCCAGACTCCACCACCACTTCCAGAAGAAGATACCAAGCAAGATGGTACTCGCAAGCAAGATCGTGGGGGCGACGAGCGTAGACACGACAGGAAGAAAAGGAAGCTTGCAGGCGAGGACGATACCGATATGGACATTCGGCTCGCAGCTAGCATCACAAAACCGAGTGATGATGAAGATGACGGCAAGATTTTGAAGCTACGCACAGCTGCAAGCGACGCACCTCTGACGGACCACGCCGGCAACATTGACTTGTTTCCGGTGGATATGAAAGAGGCAATCAAGCGCGAGAAGAACGCCGAAGCCGAGAAAGAGAAGCGGAAGAAGGAGAAAGCTTTCGAGGATCAGTACACGATGCGGTTTTCGAATGCGGCTGGAAAGCCTGGCCTTGATCAACCATGGTATGCAGCGCGTCCAGCGCCAGCAGAAAAGGATGATCTCGACTATCCTGGACTCGAGAACAAGAACGTGTGGGGGAACGAGGACCCGCTGCGCAAAGAGAGAGAGAAGGCCCGTATCTCTACAAATGATCCATTTGCCTTTATGCAGAAAGCGCAAGTACAACTTCAGAGATCAAAGGAGGATAAGAAAAAACTGGCCGATGAGCGGAATCGCGACTTGCTCGAGCTAAAGGCTACACAGGAGAGGGATGACAGAAGGCGGAGGCATCGCCAGAGAGACAGAGAGGATGACGAAGACAGATTGTCTAAATTTAGACGTCGTCACGATCACAGTCGGAGCCGAAGTCGTGACCGCGACCGCAGCCACAGATCTTCGCATCGGCGAGAACGGGATTGGGAGCAGGCACGGAGTCGCAGTCGAAGCCGGAGCCCCAAGAGAGAGCGTGAACGTGAGCGAGAGCGAGAGTACGAGCGCAAAGACAGGCATCATCGCCATTCTTCGTCTCGGCGGCAGAGAAGTGGAAGCCTAGATGGCCATTCTAGAAGGAGAGAAGGCAGGAGGGAGAGTCACAATGCGAGGAGATGAGAATCTTGTACGAGGTGGGAAGATGGCGCTTACTTACCATGATACCCAATTTGTGATTTATTTCCTACCGCGCAGCATTCAGGTCATTGAAGTAATCTTGATAGTCGTTAACTATCATTTTCATTTAACCATACAGACCATGGAAGGTATCGACTTCCTGTTCACCAACGATCCATTACCACTCAGCGCATGATAGCTTTGGCGTCCCACACCATAACTTTCTCGTCCCAGCCAGTACTTGCACACCAGCCCTCAGCCCCAAACAAGCACCAGTCGACGCCAGTCACAAACTCAGTGTGCCTGCCCATGCGTCCCATCTCTCGCCCACCACCGTACACCATGGGATCCTCGAGCATATTCTCCTGTCGTCCTGGGCCGGCGCCCATGGCGCTGCCATCGGTCCACACGCGACATGTCATGTCATAGCTTGCGCTCAGCAGGATATCAGACAGATGTGGTGACCAGGACACACGCCGCACGGCGTACTCGTGGCCAGGAAGGACAGCAATGGGACCGGCACCTGGCATGCGCAGATCAAATGTGCGTATGCATCGGTCGACGCCAGCTGTAGCGACAATGTGGTCGCGGTACTTGTTCCAGTCGTGCGTCAGTGCCTCGGCAGGGGCAAGACCCACGGGGGCTGCGGCGCCCATGCGTGGTTTTGGTGGTGTGTGGATGGGGATGTTCATTGTGAGGTGATTGCTTGCGCTCGCGGGGGATCGCAGGTCGAAGACTCGCAGGTGACTGTCTGAGCTCACGCTGCTCACTGTGCTGGGGCTGTGTGGACTGAACTGTGCTGAGTAGGTACATGAGTGTGTAGGCAGGGTCGTGATGCTGGCATTCACGTTCGGGTTCCAGATCTTGATTGTGCCATCCCAGCTACTCGACAAGAACGTGTCTTTGGCGACCAGGTTCCAGTGCACCGAGAAGACCTCGCGCGCATGCTCCTGCCATGACTGTACAGGGTACTGGGAGAGGGTGATGTCGAAGAGCTTCACGGAGCCGTCGCCGCCTGCGGTGAGGATCTGGTTTTCGTGCGCTTCGGACCACGCGCTGTCAAAGAGGGAGTCTTGGGTATCGAACCTGGATAGTGGTCAGCATGGCGGTGGAGGTGGGTATCCGGCAATGATGATGCATGACATACCACTTTTCTGCGACGATACCGTTCGCTGTCAGGCCGAGGATATACAGCCTTCCATTTCCGACGAGGCCAAAGTTGGCCGATGATGCAACTGCTATGCGTGAATCAAAGAAGGGCGAGTACTTGACGCTGTACCCGTTGAAGCCCTGGGTCCGGAACTCGAGCATGTTGACGCTGTGCTTCCGAGGCAATCGATATATACAGTCCGGCAATCACGCTATGTCGCGTGGAGAAAGCAAAGCAGCATGCGCGTCATTTCTCGTGGAGAGGCGGAGCTGTTGGGCCTGTCCCGCATGGTTGCGTACATGGCCGAGGCTGGATTCCCATGGTGGGGCAGTCTCCGAGCTCCGAGCATCTGATCTGGGGCATGTCGTCACGTGCATTTGGACGCGCCCGCGTTTAGGGCGCCCGCGTTGGTCTTGCACCGCGACTAATGCTAGTCAAGCCTCCCACCAGCGTTTCTGCCTAACAGCTTCACCATGCACGCGTCCGTGGCAGCAACTCGACAGTATGGACGCTTTCGTGTTGCGGAAGCGGAAGCGGGATGACAGCTACCAGCAGTGTACATCGGCTCTGCCTGCTACCTCTACGCATACCAGTTCTGTGCCAGCCGAAGAAGAGTCGACCGAGTTCAAGCTGGCTTTGCTGGTATCGCTCCATCCTAGCCTTGATGAGACGTCGCTGCTCGAAGCCCTTCTTGCAGCGGATGGATCCATACAAGAGGCGGCCAACTACCTCTCCCATAGCCAGCTCGTATCCTCGCGAAGGCCACCGACCAACTCCTCCATAGGCTATCAGTCGTCGCTGACACGCTATCGTCTTGACTCGGGAGACGCAAGGCCGGCCAAGAAGTCTTTGGTACAAAAAGGCAAAACTCTGTACCTATATAGCCCCGAAGACGTCGAAGCACATACGCCGTGCTCTATCATCCATAATTTCTTGCCGTCTAAGCAAGCAAATGCGTTACTATCTCAGCTGCTCGACGAAGCGACGACATACCAGAGTATTGAGTTCAAGCTATTCGACCGCGTAGTCACAAGCCCGCACACATTCTGTTTCTACGTTAATAGTCTCGCTGAGGTGGAGGAGCAAAAGACAGAATATATTTACGATGGACGTAGAGTCGAGGCAAGTCTTCCCACTCCCAAACCTCTAGGTACGCCACTAACACAATCCAGGACGTCAGACAAAGCCCAAAAGAAATACTCAATGCTCTTCCCCAGGTTGAAGAAACTGTAAACCGCGAAATTCGCCGCAGAATCGAAACCTTTTACCCTGGCGGCAAGAAGCTGAGATACCAGTCCCCACACGCCTGGAAAGCCAACACGTCTTTCGTCAACTGCTACGATGGCCCACAGGAACACGTTGGTTATCATGCTGACCAGCTCACTTATCTGGGGCCACGTGCTGTCATCGGCAGCCTGAGTCTTGGTGTCGCCCGCGAGTTTCGGGTGCGCAAGATTGCAGCTTCAGATGACGAAGAGAAGGCGGATGCGCAAGGGCAAATCTCAATTCATCTACCGCACAATAGTCTGCTGATCATGCACGCCGAGATGCAAGAAGAGTGGAAACACAGCATTGCACCTGCGACCGCTATTGACCCGCATCCACTGGCAAAAAACAAGCGTCTCAATGTCACATATCGATTCTACAAAGACAGCTTACATCCCCGATATACACCCAAGTGTAAGTGTGGCATCCCGACAGTTTTGCGGTGCGCGACAAGGAAAAAGGAGTCGAGGGGAAGGTATATGTGGATGTGCCATGCGCATTACACGCCTGGACAAGATGGATGCTCGTTTTTCCAATGGGCAGAATTCGACGACGACGGAGAGCCGCCCTGGGCTAGAGATATGAAGAAGGTCGGCGAAGAAGCAGGGGCGGCGGGAAAGGCTACGGAAGAGGAGGGGACTAAGATGGGAGATACCCAGATTTGATCCACAGCTTCAGGTCACGACTCTTTCCGACAGGAATGCAAACCCGAGTTGAGTCATACCGCTATCTATCTCCAAGGCGCCCCGCTGCGGGGTTGATACATAGCCCATCAACCTCCATCGGCATCATCAGCACCAGCCGTCAAATCCAGGTTTCTCTCATCTCTGTAGAACGCTCGCCCTTACACTCTTTCACGATCTTGGTCAAAATGACATCGCATCCCCCTCGCCGCTGCTGTATCGTAGGCGTAGCACATACCGGCACACCACAGGGCACCATTGAGAGCATTGCCGGCGTACGCAGCTATGTCGTCCGCCCGTCTTCAGGCAGTGCTTCGCACGCAGTGGTGCTGATGACCGACGCTCTGGGAATGGACTTTATAAACACGCAACTGTATGTCCTCACACACCCCACTCCACCACTACTCCAGCACCAAAGCCTCACAATCAAACACTAACGCCACGCAAAGCATCGCCGACCAACTCGCAGCAAACAACTACCTGACGGTAGTCCCAGACGTCCTCGGCGCCGCCGCAATCCCCTTTCCCCCACCCGCGACCTTCGACCTCGACGCCTGGTGCGAAACTACCATGCCGCGCCCCGCGACTGTAGACCCCCTCTACGCCGCCGTAATCACTTACCTGCGCGCCGAGATGGGCATGACGCGTGTCGGCGGCGTGGGGTACTGTTTCGGCGCAAAGTACGTATGCCGGTTCCTGACTGCCACCTCTCCCGCCCTCGACGCAGGCTTCATCGCGCACCCGAGCTTCGTAACAGCAGCAGAAGTCGCGCGGATCGCGGCTCCGCTGAGCATCGCGGCGGCGCAGCACGACGATATTTTCCCCGCTGACAAGCGCCGCGAGACGGAGGACATCCTCGCTCGGTTGCGCCCCGCCGTACCGTATCAGGTTACGCTGTTTTCGCACGTCGAGCACGGGTTCGCGACTAAGGGGGATTTGGCGGGCGAGCGGGCGCGCTGGGCTAAGGAGAGGGCGTTTGCGCAGGCTGTGGAGTGGTTGGATGAGTTTGTCAAGAGGAGGTAAGGGGGGCTGGAGGGGAGGGAAGGGCCGTTGTGTTTGTTGTTTTGTGTTATACAAGATAGTACTGTTTATAAAAATTGGGGCGTGAGGAGGTGTGGTGCTTTTGGGGGATGGAGTGGGTGAGCGGGCTGGTGGGTTGAGTCGTTGTGTTTGTTGTTTTGTATTAACTAACTATACGAGATGTAGTTGTGTAACTATAACCAATACTCGGGCTATCTATGAATCTGCGGTTATCATCACTACCAACCAACGAGGGATGCTGTCTTGATCTACGTGTCTTTGTTTTGACTTAGTACACTGGTATATACAATCGCTCTCTTCATCTTGGTTAATTTCATTGAACATGGTATGCACGCATCAACACGTCACTTATCCTTCTTCTCTACCACCTCTGCGTCATCGGAGAACAGTGTCTCCTGTGCGCTCCACAACTCACTGTACAGTCCATCGCGGTCAACGAGCTGCTGGTGTGTGCCGCTCTCAGCAACGTTACCGGCCTTGAGCACAATAATGACATCTGCATCATAGATGGTGCGCAGACGATGCGCAATGAATACAGATGTGCGCTTCTTTTCCCTGACGAGCGAGTTGATGTGCGTGAGGAGTGCTTGCTCGGTATGCGTGTCCAAGGCGGATGTCTAGGGCAAGTCAGTCATGTGGATAGAGAAAGGGGGGGATACAGGGACAACGTACAGCCTCGTCAAAGAACAGGAGAGGTGGGTCCTTGAGAATGAGGCGCGAGACGGCAAGGCGCTGCTTCTCGCCGCCTGAGATCATCATGCCGCGCTCGCCAACCATTGTTTCGTAGCCGTCGGGAAACGAACTGATGGTGTCGTGGATGTGCGCGCGCCTGGCTGCTTCGTGGACCTGTTCCTCGGTGGCTTCGAGGTTGCCGTAGTGGATGTTGTGCTTGATTGTATTGTTGAAAAGGGGCGTGTCTTGCGGCACTACACCAATAGCCCTGCGCAGACTCTCCAGAGACACGTCGCGAATGTCCTGTCCATCTATCAGGATACGGCCCTCCTGAGCGTCGTAGTACCGGAAGAGGAGACGTAGAATGGTGGATTTCCCACAGCCGCTGGGGCCGACAATAGCGACCTTCTTGCCAGCAGGAATGGTGAGGCTGAGGTTCTTGATGATGGGCCGATCGGGGCGGTAACCGAATGTGACATTCTCAAACTTGATTTCGCCCTTGGTCAGCATCAGGGGTTTTGCGCCTGGCTTGTCTGCGACCTTGACGTTGACCTTCTGCAGGTTGAACAGTGTCTCCATGTCCAGCAGACTCTGTCTAAGCTCGCGGTAGACGGAGCCAAGGAAGTTGAGAGGAACAGACAGCTGGAAGACAAGTTGGTTGACCATGACGAGGTCGCCGACGGTCAGTTGGCCATGAGCAACACCGTTGGCGGCAAGGTACATCATGGCCGTCAGGGCAGAAGAGAAGATGATGTTCTGGCCGGAGTTGAGGAAGGCAAGAGAAGTGGCGACTTTGATAGACGCCTTCTCGTAGGCTTGCAAGGCACTGTTGTAGCGACCAACTTCGTATTTCTCGTTGTTGAAGTACTAAGATTGTGAGTCGAGAGCACACGGAGTTGATGGGTTCGAAATACCTTGACGGCCTCGTAGTTAATGAGCGAATCGACGGCTACAGTGGCTGCCTTATTGTCGGCTGCATTGGCTTGCTTCCTGAACTTGGTCCGCCACGCTGTGGTCATGATGGTAAATGCTGCGTATGCGGTCATGGTCGCGCTCGTGATGGCGGCGAACTGCCAGCCGTATTGGTAGGTCTGAGGCCGTCAGTACTGGCCGATATGGTGCAACAGGAGTAAATGTACCAGGATACCGCATACGAGAGAAATCTCGAGAGCAGTAGGAAAGATATGGAAGACCATGGAGGTCAACAGGAAGCTGATACCCTTTGTTCCACGGTCAATAGCCCTAGTCAGACCTCCAGTCTGCCTTGACAGGTGGAAGCTGAGGTCGAGCTTGAGCAGGTGGTCGTAGACGCTGCATGCGACAGCACGGATTGCCTTTTGTGAAACGGTAGCGAAGATGGCGTTGCGCAGCTCTTGGAAGACGGTGGCGCTGATGCGGGTCAGGCCGTCTGGGAGAGAGTCTTAGTCGGGCTGCCATGGCAATGGTGGATAGAGCAGCTTACAGGCAACAATCATAGAACCAGCCACGGTGGTTGCCGTGCCTCCAAGGGTGGCAAAATCAATATTCATCGAGTCGACGATGCTCTTAAAGTAGAAGGGAACCTGGACATTGAGCAGCTTTGCGCCGACCAGCAGGGCAACACTCAGACCAACACGGAAGCGGGTGCCGACATTGTCCTTAGGCCAGAGATAGCGGGACATTTCCTTGATGATGGCCCAGTCGGCCTTGCGCTGCTCCTTGTTGGTGAGGTTCTGCTCGGCGAGCAGCGGGTCGTTGGCTGGGGCGGGCAGCTTGGGTTTGGCGGGGTCGGCGGCGGGTTTGGCGGCCTTTGTGGCATTGAGGGCGGCGGGGGAGCCGGGGAGGGGCCGCTGGCCGTGGGCATCTTTGCGGTGGAGAGGCGACGAGGTGAAGACGCGCGAGGCGCAGTAGAGGGAGTGGGGGCGCAGGTGGTTGCTCCAGACGGGGGAGAGGCCCGGCCGGTGGAGGGCGCGGGCAAGCGGTGATGAGAGCATGGCCGTCTTCACATGTTCTGTTCCGCAGTGCCAATGGCAGCAGACGGGGACGGGCGGGGGCGTAGGAGCGAAAGGGAGGAAGAATATATCGTGATGGACCTGAATGAGTGAGTACCTAGCTATTAGCTAAGTAGCTGTCTGACGTGCTCGCCGGCCCGCGTGTTTGCCGTGTTTGGCTGGCGCGCGGGCGTTGGTAGGGCTGAGCAAGGCTGCGCGTCTCATCTTGTCATATCAGATCGGATCAGATCTATCATCACATCGCAGGCTCGACATTTCCTCGCCAGCCCGCGACTGCATGCCCGCCCATTGACCTTGACATTGACCGGCCTCGCCATGCCCAACCTGGCCCCCAAGTCGTGTGCGACCCTCGCCCGCCGCGCCCCCATTGCCCGCCTGCCTGCTGCCTCGCCCGCGGCGCGTCGTCGCATCAACATCTCGGCCACGGCTTCATCCTCGTCGTCGTCGCCCGCCCTCGACCCCCAGACCTCGGTCGATGCTGCCCTGATGCCTGTCGCCTCGCCCGGTACACTCGACTTCCTTCACTCTGCAGCCGCGCCCGCACTCGCACTGCCCGACTAACCCTTCTCCAGACGCCCGCTTCGACGTCATCGGCACGCCCTTCTCTCTCCTCTCCGTCTCGCTCGCCGCCTCCCAGACCCTCTTCACCCGTCGCGGCACCCTGGTCGGCCTCAGCGGGAAGCCCGAAAACACCCTCTCTACCCTCTCCGTCCTCGAGCCCTTCCGCCGCGCCCCCGTCGGCATTCCCTTTCTCTACCAGAAGGTCTCGGCCACCAGCCCTGTGACCGCCCTCGTCTCCACAAAGTCGCCCATCTCCAGCATAGTCACTGTCCACCTCGATGGCCGCCAGGACTGGCTCATCAGCCAGCGCCAGGCCCTCCTGGCCTGGACCGGCCACACTCTGAGCCTCAAGCCTCAGTACAACGTCAAGCTCGGTCTCGCCCACTGGGGAAACACGTACATCACCGGTCGTGGGCTGCTGGCTCTCGCAGGCAGTGGCCAGATATACCAGGTCCAACTCAAGGCTGGAGAGAGCTATGTTGCGCACCCGAGGTACGTAGATCCGACCGACCGATTAAGCCCTCATCTAACACCACAACAGCAATGTCGTAGCATACACGGCCTCGTCAACGCCCCCTCTGCCATTCCGCTTCAAATCGTCGAATCTCCGCTTCCAGGTCCCAGACCTCGGCTTCGGCTCGCTAGTCCAGAACGTCAAGTTCTTCAAAGTCATGAGCCAGACGACAACATGGCGGACCCTGGCAACAGCCTACTACACGCTCAAGACCTGGATGCGGCGTTCCATCTGGGGCGACCGGGTATGTTCACTCACTCTCGTCTGACCACGTGCCCACTAACCACCTGCAGTTGTTCCTCCGATTCGAGGGCCCAACAACCATGCTCCTCCAGTCGCGCGGCTCGCGCGTCAGCGATGTTCTGACATTAAGAGACGTCAACGAGATAGCAGAGTCACCCCCTGGCGCCGTACAAGACACTGTCGAGCGCAAGATCAAGGAGGAGCTCAAGGAGATTGCCGCCGGCCAGATAACGCAGCAGCCTTCGAGCTCAACTGGCGCAGTCAAATACGCGACAGTCCGTAGCGGCAAGACCGAGTTTGAGAAGCCATCAGCATAGCCAGGCGATGTATGATATGTAGATCAAGACAGGAGAGGTGTAATACAAGCGAGCATTGAGCTGTCTCCGTTTTCGTAAAGTCGCCCAGAATGAGCAAAGACCAACCGCACACGCAGAGCGGCTTCCTTGAACATCAAACCACTTCCCAACATCCGCGCAGCTGTATACATTTGATTTTTAGCCTACTCATCGTCAATGCTACGCTCATATAGATAGCGCACGTTCAAACCAACGCCTCTCGGCGTACGTCATTATACATGCTTGCTCCAGCCATGTTCTACCCCGGTCTGACTCGACTACCTACATGTAGCACATCACCACCACTACCTCGATCCAACCTGCCCGGACCCCCATTGATCCCGATCCGCATCTCTCCCTCTCTCCCTCCCATACACGTTCCGTCCCCACCCAACCACACCGACCAACCCAACTACTTCTACTACCAACCCACCACCAACCAGCCCGTGACCTCCCTACCCACCTCACGAACCCCCTCGGCCCAAGACTCAACACCCAACATGTGCCTTTTGAAAACGTACGAAACGCGCGGCCCTGGCGTCGCAGATCCCCCGCCGCGCCGCGGGAACTACACGTCGCACCCACCTGCTGGCGTCATGCGCCTCCCGCGCGAGTGGCAGCGCTCGCCGTCGCCGAGGCGCAGGAGCGAGAGGGAGGTGCGGTATATTGAGAGTGGACACCGGTATGATCTGTGTTTCCTTCTGCTTCTTCTTTTCTGGTCTTGTATCTTCGTTGGTTTGGTCTGTTTTTGGTGGGGGATCGATGCTGCGTCAGCGAGATGACGAGACTGAAGATGTGTAAATGAGGGCGATGATGGTGGATGTACTGCATGCTAATGCTCCCATGGCAGACACTCGCAGCCCCGTGCCATTGAGTACTACGAGGAGCCCCGGCGGAGCGTCAGGAGCGTCAGGCGCGTCAGCGAGGTGGAGAGAGAGCCGCGGCGGAGCTATGTCGATGAGCGGACTACGAGGCGGAGCGTGAGTCGGGTGAGGTACTAGAGCGCAACGGGGTTGCGTTTGTTCGTGTAGATATCATGTTTCCTAGTTAATCATAATAAAACTACCACCCACCATACACACAAACAAAATAGTCTTTGGCTTACTTCCACTCGGCGGCCCACGTCGTCTCGCCCTTCCTGAACGGCACAACCTCGACGCTCACGCCCTCAGCCTTGAGCACATCGGCAATCTTCTGCTGGTCCTTCCTGAGCGTAATCTTCTCCCCGTTGTCCTTGACCTGGTAAAACTTGCGTCCCCACGCGCCAAAGAAGCCCTCCAGCACCTCCTGCGAGACTTGCTCCTCGCGCACAACGCCGCGCCTGACGCCCGTCTCGAGCGCATCCAGCACATAGCCCAGCGTGTGCGGCTGCGTAAACACGCCTGCCGCGACCTTGTCCTCGCCGCGCTTCTTGCCGCTCGGATGCGGCGCAGAGTCGGTGCCCAGGAAGAACCGCCCCTCGCTCTCCACCACCGCCCGCAGCAGCGCGTCGCGGTCCTCGGGCGTCTTGGCCACGGGCTTGCAGAAGCAGAATGGGTCCCCTGCCCAGTCGTCAATCACGAGGCTCAGGTGGTGCGCTGTGATGGTGCCGACGACCGACGGTCCGCACGCGCGCACCGCCGCGAGCGCCGCCGCCGTGCTGCAGTGCTCGAGAATGATGCGGAGCTTGGGGAAGTGCTCGTGCAGCGACTTAAGAGTGGGCAGGAACGCGGGCTCGGCGTTCAGGATGGTGATGGCTGGGTCGTTGGTCGAGGATGCGGGCGCTGAGGCGGGCGTCGAGGGGACTTCGCCGTGGAGGTTGAGGACCATGTTCTGGCGCTCCATTTCGGCGAAGACGGGGTAAAAGGTTTCATAGTCGAGGACGCCCGAGGATGAGTTCTGGATTGGCTATCATCAGTACACTGTCACGTGCGGGGTTCTGGTGCAAGACTTACAGTCGTGACGCCGGCGGGATACGACTTGACGCCCGTGATGCCTGCCTTCTTGGCCTCGCGGATCACCTCGGGTGTGATGGACTCGTGGAGGTACAGCGACATGAGGTAGTCGACATTGGGCTCAATGGCCCGCAGGCGGTCGCGGTACTCGATGCATTGCTGCACGCTGGTGACGGGCGGGACGAGGTTTGGCTAGCGAGACCAAGTCAATGGGGCTTCTTTCAGACAGGCATGGACAAACATTGAGAAAAGATAGAATGCGGAGAAAGCAGAAGTACACCACCAACTGCACATCAGGATGCATGAGTCAAGTGGACAGTGCTCACTTACCATGACATAGACTTGGTTCACTCCGCCCTTGCGAATAGTCGGTGTGACCAACTGAGACATCTCGCCATCGCGCAGGTGCACGTGGGCGTCAAACGCCGCAGGTACTTCAATCTCTGTGAGCTTGGTGAATTCCATAGTGATGTGGATCGCGTTGTTAGGTCAAGAGACGTGGTGCTATTTGGAGATTTTTAGGTGAGCGATCTCGGGTTAACAGTTACTTAGTCTGCCGCACTAGTCTTGATATGGCAACCATTACTTGTATTCGCTATGGACTTAACTCGAAGGTCCCCTACAGGTGTCGGCGCGAACACAATCACATTATGGCGTGTCGATCTCGTATGGGAACTCTGTTGATCCTTTTGACGGTTCCAAGCTTTCGCCCTCATTCACCCGCCGGTGCTTCCGCTCAGATACTTGGTTCCATGATTTTGGTACGAATTCGACTTGTAGTCCTGAGAATCGTGTATGACGCTTCTCCTGAGCTTCAGAAGAACCATCAGACGATCTGTCTAGTACCATCCATGGACTTCGGTCATCTATTGGCGATGCTTGCGAAGACGAAGTAGATGCTGTCATGTCAGATTTGACTCGCTTGCTGGGATTGAAAGAAAGCACAGTGTGATGAACAATCTTAAGAGAATGGTCGTCATGGTTGCGCTTAGTGGGAGCTACCAAAGGCACTAGAACATCTCTTGTTGCTCCTCTCTGCGAAGCTACCACCGCTTTGTAGAAACCAAAGCCAATCGCGAGGGACACTTTGCGGTCTACGCCATTCCTAACAATCGCCCACTGCTTCCGCAGGCTACCTATTATGACTTCGTGATCAAGATAGTCCTGTGCCCTCCGCGCTTCCTGAATAGTCATTGGTCGGGCCTCCGACCGGTGTGAAGTTGCTCCTCCGCGTCCATTCTGCGGGCTGATCTCAGTAGTAATTGTTGGGAACAAGTCATGTTCTTTAACGCGTTGGAAGCATTTACCGGGCTCTTTTTTGCTAAATTTTTGTAGGGCTGGGGGTATCACACCCTGACGATAGGCCAAGGCATAGCCTGAGCCAGGCGGATACTGAGGAATTCGTTCGATTAATGTCCGATCCTCGCGATTGTGAACAGATGACAGTCGATGATCTGGGAACGGTATGCAAGCTTGGAAAATACCATTTCCAATTTCTGGAAAGCCTGCGGATACAGCACCTGCTGTGACGATTGGAAAAGGCGTTGGGTAGTGTTCGCGTTCGCCAAATTTCCGACCATTTGGCAGGTATCCCAAGCTTCTCCCTATCGTGTCTCTGTACGCCATGTTGTTTGTATGCTTGGGCTGTATAACAGGTGTAAGGCCAGGAGCAGTAATGGCCAAGAAGACGCGAGATCTGTGTTGGCCGCTTGTGTGCCCACGAATCCATACGAATTGGCTGACCTGGTAACCAAGTGATACGAGACAGGCGACGAGCTGAGACACGACATTCTGTTCTTCAAATCCTTTCCTCGTGGAGGCCATGTTCACAACGTTCTCGAGTATCCCGTATTTTGATCGTGTGATATCCACATATAAACAGAATGTACTAATGTGGCTGGCATTTGACAATAATGCAGAACTCAGGAAGTCTTGCTGCATGACAGAGAAACCAGGGCTACAATGTTCGTCAGCACTGATTCGTGAATGGAAAGGATGTACTAACCAAGGGCTCCCAGCGGAAACCATTTGACATGGGACCAAAGGTATCTTGCCAGACAACATGGCTGCCAGATGATTGTCTACGGAACCGCAGATATAATCCACACTATCTGGATTTTGCGCATTTTCACACTGTGTGTGAATGGTTTCGGGGCTGAAATCGACAGCCGTTTTGAATTCAACGGCTCCACCTTCCTCTAACCCTCTGTCGAGATTGCCTCCACCTGAGAAGATACTAAGGCCATGAAGCTTCTTCAGCTTGCTTTCGACGCTGCCATCGTCTTCGTTTAATAGAATAGGGAGTCGGGAAAGGTGGATGAGTTTGCAAACGCCGTTCGTGTCCTGAAGCCCCATCCCGAGAAACGAGAAGTCTCCGGCTCCGCCGCGGTCATACGGGAACGGAATCTGTCCTGAGAGGATCTTATCTCTAGCAACAAAACGAATGGTACATACCCTGTCGATCTTGAAAAAGGAGACTTTGGCCGTCTCACCGGTCAGCACCACCTCGTTTGGCGCTATGGGCTTCCTTTGCGGGTACCCCACGATATCGGTACAATCTTGACCCAACCGCAAAAAACGCCGGACTATGACTTTTTCCAGTTTTTCGTTGACGTGATGTACGATAATAGGTTCTAAAGCTGGCTCTCCTCTGAATTTTGTAGTTAGGTAGGCTGCATCGCCAGCACAGTAGGAAATGAGTGGCGTCTTTTTGTATCGCGGTTTTGGATACAGCAGTATCGCGCAGAGAAAATATGAGGTTCACTGAAGTTGAATTGATCTAGGCTACGTGCCTATGTAGTATGA
>WODD01000053.1:1360-14744 GCA_019775935.1 Neoascochyta sp. HWLR27 | reverse complement strand
ATCCTAACAATTGGGTCGGTAGAAGATTGATTGCTTCAGTTCTATCGTGGAGGCAGACTTTGTAGGTCGACGGGTGTAACCAATACTAGTCCCAATTGTGGTCGGTCTGTTATGCCTGTCGGTCAACCTTCGTGGGTTTGATCCCTTATCGTCCCAACAACTATGATGCCTACTAGGGTGAGGCCGAATTCAGCCGTCACTGGAGCTAGTTAGATCGGTAACGTCAGTCCCTGGTCAGCGAGAAATCTGGTGGGCCGAGAACTACCAATGACACTCTGCGGATGGTCGAAACATCTGCTATCTTTGCGCTCTCATTCATATTTCTCGGCCCACCGGGTTTCTCGCTGACCAGGGACTGACGTTAGTTTTAGTTATCCTTTCGTACTAGGGCTATAGGTGAATTGAGAATTCCTGGACTCTCCGAATCCCGTACGCACTCCCATATGCCACTCCAGCGATTCGGGCCCTTATAGAACCTCAATTCTTAACGTCCCCTCCTGCGTAGCGAGAAACACGGTGTGCCGAGAACAGCCAATGATAGCGCAGTGATGACAGATGTTTCGACAAAATGCTGCGTCTCATTGGTGGTTCTCGGCACACCGTGTTTCTCGCTACGCAGGAGGGGACGTTGCCTGCGCCGTTACGCTTTTCTTGTTCTACGGGCCTCGACAAGGATGTGTGAATGCTACACAACTTTTGGATATTCCGTTAGAACGGCTATATCAAACAACACAATCCAAGCTACATTTGTAAAGACTCTCTCATATATTGTCTACGCCCTGCACAGGTCGCTCGACTAAACTGGAAGATGAAGCTGGGCAGAAATTCAAGACGAGCACTCACAAACAGACTCGAAAAACTCGAGCACAGCGGATAAGGCCCATCACATTTACACCCAAATCTGCTTCAACTTATTGCACCTATCTCACACTAGGAGGTAATATTGCCTGCACAATTTGAACATTTAGGGCGAAAGGGAAGTGGAGATCCAAGATTTGATGCCGGGGTAGTATACGTTGGATCTTGTCCACCTTTCCTAGTTCGAATCTTGCCGAAATAATTCGTCCCATTTTCGTGGCCTCTTTGGTTCGATTCTTCATCAGTGTCGGTGAGTTCGTACTCATCCGAGCTACCACTCGATGCATTCTCGTCACTGGATTCCATGTTCGCGACATACTCTGAATCTTTCTTGAAGGATTCGTACGTCTCATCTGACTCGATAAAGCTACCAGATAGATTGCTGTTTTCAGAATCGGAGTCACAACTGTTCGGTTCCAGATCGCTGCCATCTTCGCTACTTTCTTCTATACTTTCTTCTATAGTTGGAGAAGGCACTTTGCAAGCACGATCGAGTGATCGAGTGTGCGATTTGACAAATGACTGACTCTGGGAAGTGGACATGGCGCAAGGGTTTTTCGTTGTTGGAGTGGTTGTAGCTTGTTTCCATTTTCTATTTTATAACCAGAGAATAGAAGTACCTACATACAGTCACCGGCGATTGCGGCTTGACCTCTGCACGCAGCTGCGCAACGGTTTTGCACAGCCCAACCTTCCGTACATAGCTTAGTACTGGATCACCGCTCGATATGATTGGTCAACTGTCGATATTGAAAGGATCGGGCCGCCTGTAGGCGTGAAGCCGCAATCGCTAGCGACTGTACAGCCACTAGCGAATGCGGCTTCACCCTTGCACACGACTGCAATACGATTTTGCTGAGCCTCGCCTTCCGTAAGTAGTTTAGCAATATATACCGACGGTCCTGCAGTCAGTGTGGTTGGGCAGTCACCGAAGAAACGATCACCAGACTCTGCTGACGCTCCCTACAATAGTAAAGCCACAATCTCTAGTGACTGTACATTGGCGTATCCATGATCACCAAAGGACGAAGAGCAGCGATCAGATCAGCGGTTCCATCAGGTCAATTGATTCATCTCCACGCCAAGAATATAGCGCCATTTTAGCCTCAGACGAGTCCGCAAGGGGTGGATTGATAGCCTCCAGTCGGTTAACTCCCCCTTCAAGGCTGTGAGCATCTGTTTCATTATACGATCGATTAAGAAGTCACAAAAGGTGACGTAATATATGTAGCACCCTTCACATGCTAAAGTGTTATAATCGAGAGAATGAATCAATGCTGTGTCAGCAGGTATAGTTTTGAACATTATCAAAGTGACATCAGATGATGCGTTGAAAGAACCAACGGTCAGCAGAATGTCTCCTTGCAAAGTCTGTTCTCTATCTATCCCTTGAAAGTTTCACGTGTTCCCGTAAGCAGTATAATCAAAACATTCATCATCTTGCAGGTGGCTATGGAGGAAACTCAACCAAATGTGAGCCGAAAAATGTTCAGCACTAGAGGTTTCGAGACCAAGTGCATTACAGATGAGCGCAGATCGATCATTTGTTACAATAAGAACTGTTACCAACCATATATGAAGCTCGCATAGAACGGAAGTATCTCGATTTCGCAAAACCTAACCGTTCTTGTAGTTCAATCAAACCAATTAAGAACATGGAAGGCGCTGACGATCAACAGTCCTTGAACCAAATTATCGAGGACATCAAACCATTTTTGATAAGGGAACTAGAAAGAATCTTACGCAATGGAAGACTGCATGTCGAAGGAGGGCTGAGTGTCAATGGGCAGGACGAAGAGAATAACGTTCTGTCTAATCTTCAACAACAAGAGATTTCAAGAAAAGTAAGTCGTTATATTAGCTATCAGGAATATTCGATGTTGATACGTCACCTTAGAGTTTGCACGCGCACAGCGATGCTAGTAGCACAGAGACTCCGAAACTCTACCAAGGTCCATACTTCAGAATGACGACAACCATCAAAAGCGATTCGTCTCAAGCCGGAGACAACGAAGAACAGATGTCCGAAACTTCTGGTTATCCTGAATTGCCCGATCATTACTCTTCGTCAGAGTCGGAGTATGAACCCCCGGACATTCTCTCTGATACTTTCATTGGTCAAAATTCCAGAGGTCAGAACTTTGTGAAAAATCAGTTCAACGAGGATGCTATTTCCTGTTCTCAGCCATGCCAGGCAGTCCAGGCTATGAAGCCCAAGCCCGTCCAGATTCTGACTACAAGCAAATTCAACCGACTAAAGCGTGGTACCGATATGCTCAATGGGGCGCAGTCAGCAAAACGACAAAAGACAAATAGTGGATCTTGAATGCACTTGATGCTATGAGTGCGAAGGGAAGGAGGTTAGTCTCTCGCTAGTGGGTCGATCCCAACTTATTACCAAAAAAGTAGTTAGTTAGGCTCAGAGAATGATGGAATTTGTAGGTTGGATCACGTACTAGTACGGGTGATAGTCATCTGGATTCTGTTGTCTTGATTGCTATGCTCTCTCTGTAATTCTACGGTGCCCCCTTAAAGTACTTGTGGCCCCTTTTATACGAGATTGTATAAACCTCTCGGCTGTAGTCGATCAGATAGCACCACCCGAATAGGTAGACCCACAATAGTTATACCGATAGAATTAGTTTTTTTCTTTCATTGGTGTGATATGTACCCACGACGATCATTTGCAGAGGCGAAAACAGGTACGAACAACAGATTGGAAGCGAGTTGAATTATGTGCTGCTTAACCTCCCCCTACGCGGCGAACAGCCTGGTGGGCCGTGAACGACTAATGAGACCGCAAAGATAACTAACGTCCCCTCCTGCGTAGCGAGAAACGCGGTATGTCGAGAACCACCAATGAGACACAGCATTTTGTCGAACTATCGGTCATCACTGCGCTCTCATTGGTTGTTTTCGGCACACCGTGTTTCTCGCTACGCAGGAGGGGACGTTAGCGGATCTTTCGACCCTGTGCAGTGCTTCATTGGCTGTTCTCGGCCCACCGGTTTGTTCGCCGCGTAGGGGGGAGGTTAACATCGAATATCTCAGGGAATTTTAATTAGGAAGATAGAAAAAAATCCCTCTTCACAAAATCCAGTCACTTTTAGTAGCCCAACACTGCGAGACAACTAGCCATAACCTTCGCTACTTTAGCAAACACAAAATCACCATGACCCTTCATCTGGCTCAGATTCTTCTCCTCCTCCATGTTTTTAAAATAGTGTTCTGGTTTGTCGTGGTTACGACGCCGTCGTTGTAGCAAGGTTTTGTCCAGCTTACGGTAAGCCTCAACTTTCACCCCATGACTCAGTCTCGTGCTATTAGCGTTGGTTTGAACGAGAGGTGGTTGTACTTTGTTCCTTCGTGTTATACACCCACTGCGGATCTGTCTCACACGTCCCCTGCTTATTCGACTGCTGTAGTTGGTATTGGCTGCTTGAGTTAGAAAATAACATTCGCTTCCGTAAGAAGAACACTTACTGCCGTACGGCGGAATCGGCCTGAGCGACTGAGAGCAACTGGAACAGTGTTTCCTCATCGCTCTACGCTGGCGCTCTATCCGAGTTATTGCAAACATTAAAGCCCGGAGCACTCTCAGTGTCTGTTTATGTGTTCAATGGCGAGTTTACAGTCTTGTGTTACAATTGTCAGAAATCTACCTTGGTACGTGAGGTAACATCCTGCATCTTGTTTCGACATAACTGTTTTGAGATAGCAGCAGTGCTCTATTGTTTCATTAGATAAACTTGGAGTATGGTCAAGAGTTAATACTTTTATCAAACAGGCATGGACATTTGCAAGACTTCCGGCCATGTCAGGTATTGGAATGGCTAATTAAAACGATTTTGTATTTTTGGTGGTATTAGGAAGATGCACTTATGGAAAATGAGGTCAACTGTGCTTACTCGTGGCTTACTCACTATACAATCGAGTGCTGACTCAGCAGGCCGCCTAGTGACAAGCGCGTACCTGCCAAGTACCTTGATGCCGTCTTCGCGCGCTTGTGGGGAAGCTGCCTCTAGAAGATCGAGCGGGATGTCCTTTCGATCTACGTATACAGCAACAAAGAGATAGTCTGCAGCAACTGGATCGCTATGACGGACTTGGCTTATAGAGAGAGACAGTGTATGTACAGTCGCGATCACAATCGGTTCCGGTTCCTGCGTCAGCTTTGTTCTCATCGCATGGTCCACGCGACAGGGGCCTTTCCATATCTGTCCTAGTGCGTTGCAGGGGTGGTTGTGTAATCCATCTTTTGCATCGTACAGAATCATGACATGCAGGACTTGTCATATAGTGCTGACCGTTATCGGCTTCCGGGTCTTGCACTTCGCTTGTTCTCACGGCACGGCCCTCTCATGCCGCGCTTACCCTGTTAATGTTAGCTGCGCGCAGGGGTCCTCTTGTACTAAATCCTCTTTCAGACGGCATAGAACCACGTAGTCATCCTCTCTAACTCGTGCACAACATAGCTATTAGTAGGCTGGCAAAAGAGTTCGTGGTACCATACCCCATGGTTGGGTTCGGGTCGCGGTCGCACAGACCTTGTGCCATGGTTGGGTTAGGGTCGCTAACTAACAAAAGGGTTGTGGTTCGGTTTGGGTCCTCTGCCAAGCGGGTTATGGTTCGGCTTGGGTCGCACCGACCAGGTGCCATGGTTGGGTCCTGAGTACCGACCTAGGTTGCTAGTATGGAGTTGGGGCTACTCATATCTATGACCTCAGGGCTCTCAGCTCGGTCAAATACTCCTTTGGTGAATTGGGGATCTCTGGATTATCACGGCTAATTAGCACGGTAACGCGCTGTACAGCTCAACTCTATTCATGCAGTCAATTCTTTGTTTCAGGACGCTCAGATAGCTAATTTTCACGCCTATTTATTACGATAACGTGCAGGCCGCACTCTCTTCCTCGCAGGTCGCTGATTCTCATGGTCTAACTAGTTGTACGGAGTATGCATCTTGCATGACTTTCATTCGACCATGAATGCGATGTGACTCACTCCTTCCAAATGTGGAACCGAACAGACTCAAAGATATGTAAACAGTACACTCAAAGTGATTGCGGTTTCATCATTGCAGGCAGCGTCACTAGAATCTAGTCATCGTCCCTACAGGAACTAGCCAATCACACTAATTTCTGGGGCCATCGACATGTACCGCTGCGCTACGTACAGAAGACGGGGCTCAGCAAATCCGTCTTACAATCATGTGCAATGGTGCAGCCGCATTTTCTAGTGACTGTATCTTGAAAGATTAAAGTAAGGTGGTGTAGGCAAAAACGACTACATTGAAATGGGGTTTGCTTACGAGACACGATTTACGTGGGACAGATTGCTATAGGCTCAACGAATGATGCTGACTATTTTTAATAGGGTAGACAATATTCATAAGCTCTCTTCCCGCTGATCCAGCCCAAGTCTATTACCCCATCGAATTTCCCTTGTCCTCAACCTAGCCAATCACAGCTCCATATCTAGGCACGATCAACAACAGTACCAATTATGACAGATTCATTTGTAGAAGTACTTGAATACCTTCTCACTGCTCAAGATAGTTTGGTACAAATTATCGATGAAGACAAGGAGGAACTCACAAAATACTTCGATACAATTGAGCCTGGCATTCTTTTTGCACTTCTAGACCGCATGTCTGGGCGGATTCGTGAAAAACTACTGGAAGTGCTGCATTACAAGCTAGCTAGCCAGTTCCTTGAGCGAAAAGAAAAATGGACCAGAGCAGAGATTTTCAGCGGAATTGAGGAGTCTTATAGAGAGAAAATCCTCGCATCGTACGAGGACCAAAACGCTGCCGTCGACCTGAGACGGGACATGAATCTATTTCAAAAGCTCAGGGGCCAGTTTCTTGTTTTCAGTCGCGTTCTTAGACACGCTTCTCTCGACGAAGACACAACTGACTGTAAGGATCAATGATGTTCACAAGTAGAAGTATACACGTATGCGTACGGAAGAGAGGGAATCAATCCAATTGTAACGTAGACGAACCGCTGCCTACTCAAGCTGGCAGCGATGGGATCTATATACACAGTGTGTGATTGGAATGTGCCAAGTGTCTCACTCCGAGCCATGCTGTGCCAGTATAGCCCTGCAAGGGCTATTGGAACACGTCTCTCTTCAGCTCCGTCCCGAAGGTGACTTGGTTCCTTACACTGACGAGAGCGGCAGCGAGAACACTCTTGTTGGAGATGGTCATGTATGACGAGAGATTGAGAACAAGTTACAGCGGGAGATATTGAGGAAGGCAAAGCTGGCATTGGAAATATAAATCGGTCAAAGCATACGAGTGACAGGTGGCCTTAATGAGGTCCGACGGGGCCACTTTGACACCTAATTACCATATGTATCAGATATTTCAACGGGCATCACGATTCCTTCTACCCTCCAAGACGCCGAGTAATACGAACCGCTGTACGTTTCTGGCAAGATAGACGATCGTAAAAACCCAACTGTTTTTATCCAAATGTTCACCGACGTCTTGCACATCCATATTGATTGACCTTCGACTCCCAACGGTCGTATCTTTATTTCGACAGTCCGTCAACTTTTTGACAGCATTGATTCTAGGTTAAGTACCCTTAATACAGAGCCGACAATTGCACAGTTGCTAGCTAACGTCCCCTCCTGCGTAGCGAGAAACACGGTGTGCCGAGAACAGCCAATGAGAGCGCAGTGATGACAGATATTTTGTCGCGGCGGGTACTCCGCAGGGAAAAGTCAAGGATTGAACTGAAGTTGTGTTATGTGAAGCTACGAACAAGTGATATACATGAATAGCTGTAAACAGCGCTAGTGCGCAGAAGGCAGCGACCTTTGCCCAAAGTGAGGGGCAACAGCGCGTTAGGGAGGGAGCTCCCAAACCGCGACAGGAGAGGTAGATCACGTGTTGGTGGTCTGGTGCTGCTTCCTCACTTTATCGAGCATCTCTTGCCTCAGCCGTGTTATAGACACGCCATATAAACAGACCCGGCTACTGTTTCTTGAGGAGCAGAGCACGAACAATAACAGAACACCATAACAGAATACATGAGATTGCATTCACCGCAACACTTCCGCTGGCAGACTTACCACGGCTCAAATGGTCACGGTGGTTGGCTGCAGCGAGCGTTCCATCAAAGCGATAAGAATCACTGTAACTACTCCTGCACTACCACATCCTACAACCCGGGAACATGGAGACGAGGCGGTGCCGACGCTGCTGTCAGCTCATCTAGCGGTGAGGGAGACGGTCCAGGAAGCACGTTCGTGATGGTGATGGGAGGAAGGCCTCGCGCAGTGCCGTTTGTCACTCTGTGCTGCCTCTCAGTTTGCTGCTGCTCTTCAGCGTATAGTTGTTCGCAGATGTCTTCTGGGACATCACTGTGACTCCTGAGCTGGCCGCCCTGCTCCACGTATCTGATCTGTCACGGTTTGAGGTACTCTTGTTGCCTCTCACTATGGGCAGAAGGCTGCTTCCCTATGCGCACTAGCGCTGTTTACCGCTCCCTTTATAGACAGTCCGTAACTTCACACAATACAACCTCAGTTCAATCCTACAATTCTTCCTGCGTGTGCGCGGCCAACAAACCGCAACATGATCAGACCTTTCAGTTGATGCGTTCTGAGTTTGTAGTGCTTCTTCCCAACAGGGTCACGCCAGCAGTGAGGTCCACGGTCGCAAGGCGGGCCAGGGCACCGTATTAGACTATAGACGTCCTGACTGATGGACGGTTGGCTAGATGTGCTTCCTTCTTCGGCCTCAAGTTGCGTAATCCTTTCCGCAAGCATCTGCTGCGTAGCGGAGTTACCCCGTGTTCCCGCTCTCCTCGCAGACGCAGGCGGCTGCTGACCTACCTCTAGGTAGTTGAACGACAGATCAACTCTAAGCCTCTTGCCAGCGCGGAACAGCTCGCCCCACGACAAGAGCTGTCTCTCCACCACCAAACAGTCGATGTATATCTCCTCGAACCGCTTAGTCAAGTCGCGCTGCGAACGGCCTGTCACTGATACAACTACAGTAGTGTCGTCACGTATAACACGCTTGCTTGGCGACAGCTTCCTCTGCAGAAGCCTGTCAAACTTGTCACGAAGGAACAGGGACCAGTAGATTCTAAGTACTAGCACAAGGTCCGGCTCGGTGTCCTTAAAGATGAGCTTGTTGTTCAGGGTCACCTTCCACTCTATCGAGTAGTGAAGATATGTCGGCGGGTCGTCGTAGTATGTCTCGCTCTCGTCCCGCCCTTCTAGGTTGGGCAGCTCGAGCTTGGCTATATGCGGCCTTGCTTGTGCCACGCTGCGAGTATCCCTGCCTAGGCTCTTCGCGATCGCCTCATGGGACGCTAGGGCCGGAAACGGTGAGTGGAGGTCGAGCGGCTCGCGCCGAGAGGACGACTCGTCTCCCGCGGCATAGCGGCTGAAAATCTGTGACGTGGCGGGCGAGCCCAGAGACTGGGATGAGCCGAGCGCGAACAGAGATGGGTTCATGGATAGGTATGGCGGGCTTGTCACGGTAACCACGGTGGTCCCCTTGACACTCTTGCCTCTGACCGATACGCTCCTGCCTGAACAACAGGATGACGTCACACAAACTTTCTGATATTGTTTCCTTCGCTGATGGAAGTCCCTACTTTCTTTCTTCACGCAACGTCTTATAATTACACGCGAGTATTGTACGTAGCAAACAAATCAAGCTCCTTGTTAGCTTTGAGATCACTGCTCGTTGCCTCTCGTCACAGGGCTGGTCTGGAGAGCGGCCGTAGCGCTGTTGAGAGCCTAGAGCGGGTATGTAATTGGGATCTACGTCTGAGATTCTCGCTTCTAGTTTTTATTTTAAGCTGCGGTGCATGCTCGTATATGAAAAAGGGTCCTACTGCTGTTACGGCCGCATCTTGTCTCGTGTACCCGTCACCCACCTAGCATTCCCTGCGCTGATGCAAAAGTTTGAATGCTTGAACACTGAATTTGTGGCTCAAGGGTGTACTGTTTGGAAGACTCGAGCAGACTTTGATTGGAAGAAGAACTTCGGCAAGCCTGTCTTGCTTCGCGTGCATGAGCCTGAAGATCTAGTCAGCGTGCGCGTGAAGCTGAAGGGTACGCAGAGCTATCATATTAGCGCATCACCATTCGCGGTGGACGCTTTCATCAAACTCCAGAAACTAGAATAATGTCCCTTCCTGCGAAGCGAGAAACCCAGTGTGCCGAGAACAACCAATGAGACGCAGCGTTTTCACGAGATATCCGTCATCACTGCGCTCTCATTAGCTATTCTCGGCACATCGGGTTTCTCGCCACGCAGGCAAGGACGTTAGTCGAGGGTCAAGAGTCATGTCTTGTAAAACCCAATCCGGCGAGAGCGATAATAAAATGACCCTGGGATTGGTATGTCAAACGGCACTGCTTTTCGCCATCACTTAAAGTAAGTATCGATAGCCAGGGTAATTACATACGTTTCAGGAGTGATCGGCGATTTACCTTCTCCACAAATGTAGCTGCCAACTATATGTAGCTCTGTTAAAAGAGTCGAACGCTATAACTACTTGATGAGGAAAGGCGAGATAGGCACCTTTGCTGACTTGTTCGTAAAAGTGCGTAATTACCTCAATCACTAACATCGCTTCTTGCGTGGCAAAAACCTTAATATAACCTCCCCCTACGCGGCGAACATCCCAGTGGGCCGAGAACGTCCAATGAGAGCACATAAAGAGCGGATATCTTGACCAGGCGCAGCGTTTCATTGGCTATCTTCGGCCTACCGGATTGTTCGCCGCGTAGGGGGGAGGTTACGGAGAACAACCAATGTTACGGAGGACAACCAATGAGATACAGTATTGCGTCGAGATATCTACCATCCTTGCGCTTTCATTTTTCATTGGCTATTCCCGGCACACTGAATTGGTCGCCATGCGGGAAGGGACGTCAATCCCTGTATTGTCGAGCAACGGTGAACTCCTCACCAGGTGCAGGCAAAATTCTCAATCCTCTGTATCTTTGAAGCTCGCGATCTACTGCGCCACTGGTCTTTTCTCAAGCACCCTTGGTGGTTTGGCGGCAATCGTATTACCATATGCCACGACATGTCATGGCTTACGATAAACGGCGATCCCAACCAACATCGAGCTAAAAACGCTACACACGGTTGTATTTCGGCTCTGTGTCCTGTAGCTGCTATCCTTGATTGTTCATCACAACATCTATCAGTCAGCAAAAAGTGCTCAACTGGAACGTAGCTACTGTAAAGCCTATCCCTGGGCGATGAGAAACCCGATGCGCCGAGACTAATCAATTAGAGCGTAGAAAGAGCAGATGTCTCTTCACAATGCTTTGTCTAATTGGCTGTTCTCGGCGCACCGGGTTTCTCGTCGCCCAGGGATAGGCTTTAACCTCCCTCTCTACGCGGCGAATAACCCTGTGGGCCTCGAACATCCAATGAGCCACTGCGTAAGGCTGGGATACAATACACGCGAGGTCTCGTATAACTGTCCTATGCTGCGCCAACCTATGGCTTATATGGCTGTGCATCTGACAATTGTACAGATTCGACCTTCTCATAGCTTATCCCATCTGACACTAGTAGTAGGTGTCAGATATAAGACCTAAACATAACCATAGTGAGGATTACGGTGTAGGTCGAGCCAAGGGGTTTGTACAACCTCGCGTATCGAGGAGCCACAACCACCTCAAAAATGACGCCGTAGAGAGACCAGAGACAATAAATCCTTTTCTGATCATCACAAATCAAGCACATTATTTGACAGTAGCTCACTCTGCCCTTCTCTATAGTCATAAGCAGATGCTTTAGATAATCTGGATTATACAGTTGCGAAAAACAGAATTCTGTTACACTAGTTAGACGTCTTACTACAAAGACAGAATTGATGTAAACGTTGACGAGCAGTTAGACAATCAAATTTTGTAAAGGTGATAAGCAATCTGTTTCCACCCTAGGCTGTGCAAATATATATAACTACAAGTCTACTCGACCTACTATTTTTTATCACCGCCTAACATTGTTCTATCTTATACACAACGAGGAAACTCTTTAAGTAACATTAGGTGCACACAGTGCAGATTTCTTTGTAGTCTATTTTGGTTTCACAAAGCCCTCTTACTGGTAGTTTCGGAACCTTGCAAAAGAGCGAGTTACACGTGAAACTCGATCCTGTGCATTGTGTCCAAAACTATGGCACGAGTTAGATCGTCGAAGAAGACGGTAGGGGCAACAAGTCATCGAAAAAATCAGTCCACAACACCCTCAACTGGTGAACCGTCCAAAGCCACCCAAAACCCCTGCCGCGTACTCCGGCGATCCCCAAGATTACGTAAACTCGGATTTAGTAAAGCGTCTCCCTATGGGGCGAAGAATACGATGTACCAAGAAATCAGACAAATCCGGCAGTTCAACAATCGCCGCATCTATCGTTAGGGCTGAGAACTTCGATCCTCCTTCGTGATTGGTTTGGAAGGGGCTGTGATAGAGTTTCGCGGTACTTGCGACTAGAATAGCTGTTTCCAGTACACCGGGTGTTTCGTTGTGTGAGGGCGGGCCTTGGCATACGTTTTGTCTACTAACGTCCCCTCCTGCGTAGCGGGAAACACGGTGTGCCGAGAACCACCAATGAGACACAGCATTTTTTCGAAAGATCTGTCATCACTGCGCTCTCATTGGCTGTTATCGGCACACCGTGTTTCTCGCTACGCAGGAGGGGACGTTATACACTAGCGGCTCGCCCAGTGAGCTATCTACCATACGAGAACTCTCTTCTGGCTCTAGTTAATACAGTCACTAGCGATTACGGCTTCATCCCTACAGGCGGCCCGATTCTTTCAATATCGACGGTTGACCAATCATATCGAGCAGTGACCCAGCACTAAGCTATGTACAGAAGGTTGGGCTGTGCAAAACCGTTGCGCAGCTGCGTGCGGAGGTGAAGCCGCAATCGCTAGTGACTGCATGATGAAATATGGGCTTCTTATAGCTCACAACACGAATAAAACACATTTTGCTATTGTTCGCAGTCAAACGTTGCTTTGAAGATGCGGGTTGGTCGCCACACGGTTCGAGCTAGGCATACGTTAGTCGTTTGAAATGATTTGCGTCGCAGCATCGTTATGAGTTGCTGCCCAGGGGTTTAGATTTCCACGCCATAGTTATTATCAGGATCTATCCACTGCATCTCAACCGTTTACAAGATGCTCAGATTTCCACTTTGGAACAGCGTTTGCTGGGTCGTCTTGTTCAGAGCCTTGGATATTCTGTCTGTAGAGAAGCAAGCTAGATTGCAGTCGTCCATGAATGACGTACTCGAAACCATACTGATATGTTGCATTACGAATTGTATAGTTAACTAACGTCAGTCCCTGGTCAGCGAGAAACCCGGTGGGCCGAGAACTACCAATGACACTCTGCGGATGGTCGAAACGTCTGCTATCTTTGCGCTCTCATTCGTCATTCTCGGCCCACCGGGTTTCTCGCTGACCAGGGACTGACGTTAGGCACCGAGGAACAGACAGATTGTCGAGGCAAGCAACT
>WODD01000052.1:218254-231711 GCA_019775935.1 Neoascochyta sp. HWLR27 | reverse complement strand
CGCAGCTGCAAGCTGGCGAGTCATAGCCTGGGATCCGCCTCCGGTAGAGGTAGTCAGCCAGGCCGATGTTTTCTGTAAGGATCAGGGTAGCTATTGTGCTTTGGGCTTTGTTGAGGTATGTGTGGAGAAACCTGGTTCCTGGGTTCCACGGTGTTGCTTTTGCTGTGGACCTGTTGCGTCTTTCCTGTTGTAGCTGTTTTTCCCATTTCCTTCTCCACTTAGTTTAGAGGCCTTTCTCAAAAAATGGTGGAGCCGATCACCAGCAAATATAGATACAGATTTGGTAGTTATACAGATTCGGAGTAACACTCTTATGATCCATGTTTGTTTCCGTTTGATATATTGCTCGCATGCGGGCTATTCCTTCTCAACTCTGTCCCGCGCTTGAACAGTACATAGGGTGCGGGCGCCAACACCAATGCTACGCATCCGAGTAACGTCATCGTCCAATGCACACCTATCTTCTCGTACATGGGCCTCGCAGCCATGACCATACCCCCCGCGACTATATACCTCATCATTGTGACACCCGCTAGCCCAATTGCAGCTTTCTCTCCGTAACTGTCGATGATGTACTCGTAGCTACTGACATACATTGCATTCAGCACAATTCCAAAGCAGAAGCAAGCAGAAAGGCCAGAGTACACGGATATAGTCGCATAATCTGTCCAGCCCAGCCAGAATAAAGATATAGGGAGTAGCGGCGCGGTGACCATTGCAGGCCAAAGACGAGATTCGGGCACCATCGGAGTGTCGTCGTTACTGCTGACGGTATGGCGTGTCCAAATGTATAACCCAGGTCCTGCGAGAGAAAAGGCTGTCGAACCCAGAGCGATCGAAGCGAAGCATGCTCCTTCTTCGAGAGGTGTAAGATTGTAGCGGCGTTTGAAGATGTAATCGAAACCAGAGAGAAATGTAAAGAGAAGAATGTAAAGCAGGACCAGGAAAGTACCAAGCGACAAGATAGCCGGTTCTGATACTAGAAATTGGAGAGAAGACGGCAAGACCTTGAGGAGTTGATGCGCCAAGTCTGCGAATTCCTCATTTTGAGTGGTGTACCGGTTGTCTCCAGTGATGCGTCGGAGTTGTTTCGCTTTGAAACTGAGCAATACGTTGATATTCGTCTCCGGTAAGAAAAACAGGGCGGTAAGGAAAGCGAATCCGGAAATTATTAGTGTGATCCAGTTGGTCCATACCCAGTCCACATCATTTCTAGAAGCGATCCAGCCGCCTACGATGGGAGAAAGAACCGGAGCTGTCACAGGTCAACGATTAAGTCATTCGTCAGGCGCAAGCTTTGTACTTACGGACGACATTGAACCAAGCCATGAGAGGGAACCACAGCGTTAATTCAACAGAGTCGAACATGTCGCCTAGACTGGCGCCATTGATTCCTAGTGCAGCGCTACTCGCCACCCCGGCGAAGTATCTGCATACGATCTGACTACCGAAGCTTTTGCTCATCGCGTTCCCGAATAGAAAGAAGAGGTAAACAAAAGAGAATCCCAGATATACCGGATTGCGCCCTAGATATTGTGACAAGGGTCCGACAAAGAGACATCCAGAACCGATGCCGAATAAATACATGGTCGTCGTGAGGTCTTGCGCAACCGGACTGACATGATACTGTTGGCTAGCCTTGGTATTCTCAAGAGAGTCGCACGCGCCTGCCCATGCTTGGACGAAAACAAGCATGCACAATATCAACACCGTTCTCGCTCGTTGAAGAAGCGGCCAGTTGCGTGGGTTGAGCGGATCGTCATCAGAGTCGAGAGTAACGTAGAACTTTCCCGATTCCTCTCTCTTCTCAACATCTGCTCCGTCAGAACCTCGTTGTTCAGGGTCGCTGTCTCTAGAGCTTGATTCCGGTACTCGTGAGTATGTCGAAGCAGTCCTGCGTTCGTCCCCGATGCCACGAGTGTTTTGGCTTGCCAATCGTGATTGCCGCTCATACGCAATCTCCTTGCCAATTTTCCTATACTGCACAATTGACCACATCGAATTTACGGGATTTCCGACGCAAGAAAGATTAGGGAAGAAGCTCAGGATTTTGAGAAACTTCAGAACGCACAGCCGTGTCTTTGGTTTTAGGCACACGACACACTATATATTTTGTACCTAGATGTCTGCTGTTGATGACGCGTCTTGAGAGAGACATCGGTCGTGTGCACAGTTGCCCGTCTCGGCTTTAGCGGACAGCATTTGGTATTCTTTATTGAACGGAGTTGCTCCCTCCAACATGTGGCCAATCGGAAGGACTCTATTACGCACTACGGTGTGTATCAATGACGGTGTCTAGCTGCAACAATGGAATAGGTCGAAACTAGTTTGTAGAAACTTCGGCTAAGTAAAGTTGGTTGAATGACTTCATTCATCGTGTGGAAAGATGAATTGCAAATGTGTAGTGGCGATCAAATCAAGACTAGCCAGGCTCATACAACATGACAAAAGAAACCTAGTTGTTGCGCAGCATCAGAAGAAATGACAAAAATTCGTCTTCTTAACAAAAATGAAAAGGCTGCGCAGACTTTCGACCAACTCTCCGTCTTCGCATGAGATTGGGAATTCAAACTTTTCATATTCCTCCCACATCGATTTTGTGCGAGGGGATTCTGGGTCTGCCCACGGTTTCCTAGCCACTGCGGTTAGAAAACGGAATACAGGCTTACAAGACGGACATCTTACCCGGTATCGTTGAAAACGGCAAAGCCAGTAGTAATAATCAGAGCAGGGCGCGCAATGTCGGCAACAATCTGTTTCAGAGGGGCCGCTGCGAATGCTGAAAACACTATAGATTCATCGTTGATCTCTGCAAAGCCCCCGGCCCCGAATGGCCCGAAAATCGAGAGGCCTCTTGCCTGCAGCATCTCCTTTGCTTCCTCTGTATAGCTAGGATCCTGGGCCAGCAGTTGGGTGCCCGCACTACACAAGTCTGCCATGCTCAGGGCAACTGAATGCTGGACCGTGCTGGGGCGGACAGACTCGGCTTCAAGCTTGTGCTCGTCTGGGACCGCCTGCCTCATGTACCACTCAGGCGGTCTGCGGCACATATCGCCCAATCCAAAGCAGATGATCTTTGTCACCTTTTTGACGCTAGAGATATGTTCGAGTTGAGACTGCAGTAAACGACAGGTAGCACTCTTGTTCCAGGCAGCCCTGTTCTCTTCAAACATCGAGTCGGCGTTTGTTGTAATACCTCAAAACCTTTTCGCACAGATGTTGTCCCACTGAACTAGATACGAGCAGCGGTATTTCTCTGGGGGGCTAGTCGGCTGTGATGTTACTAGTCGCCAATACTCCTGAAATTGAACGCGTGGTCGCCTGCGGCTGTTATCATCCACGTGCCGCATAGATGGTCAGATCCTTACCAGATTGGGAGCCGTACTGCAAACATGGGATTTTTTATGTGTGCTTGCATTCCGTCGATCAGGCGAACTGTAAAGTATTCGAGTTCCGCAGACCGCGAAAGTTGCCGTTCAATGTCGAGCAGGTCACGCTTTGTCCACAACTTGACTCCCTCTTCGTACAGATCAGAAGCAAGTTGACTGCTCTTCCGCCACTCCGAACAGCCGTACTCTAGGAGGGGTCCGTCTAACGACATGTTTTGTACAGAAATGTAGTGTTGTCAGAGCGTTGATGGAACAAAATTTTGTTTCGATTCGAATGTATTTGATGAGTCAGAGACATGTATACGACAAGGTTTAATTTACACCACATGACTGGTCTTCTTGCAATTATTGTATACTATTACTCGTGGAAGTAGGCTCCTTTCGGCCCACACCTTAACCAGGGTGCCTGGAGTCGTGGGATCACGTGGAGTTGTTGTGACGGATTCGTGTAGTTTGCGCGCAACTCCCATGGCCGTGACTGACGAGGTTAAGTTAGCCATGAGCGAGAGCTCGAAATTCAATCATACTCTGAGTTACAACAGGCGAGGCGGCTTGACCGTATATGGTGGTAGACAGGGCAGAAGACTGCAGATATTCCAGAGGGATCAGGTATCTTGACCACAGAATTTTATCAAGTTATCTGAATCTTATGTGTATTCGCACACTCCGTGATTGGCATTCGACAGATCGTGAAGCTGTCACGTAGTTCGTCGGATAACAGCTGTGCCTCATTCAGGCTCTCGTGAAACGTCGGCTGCTCACATCGTTCCCTACACCGCTGCTCACGCCGTCTCACAGCATCTCACATCTCAGCTCACATCTCAGCTCACATCTCAGCTCACATCTCAGCTCAAATCGTTGTTCATATCGTTGCTCATGTCGTCGGTCACACCCTCTCACACGATCTAACAGTATCTCTCACAACATCTCACACCAAGAATGCCGCCCCATCAAAACCAATCTGTCCCTAGTGCAGACTTTTGGGAGAACTATACAAAGCCAGAGAGAATACCAACAGCAACAGATAGATTCCCATACATCAGCAACGTCCCTGGGTGCAACAGTACACCAAAGCAGCTATTGTGAGATCACATATCTCAGCATCTATCAACACACGGTAAACCAGATCCTATTCCTTCCAACAAGTCGAGATGGCACTGCAAGGGCTGTGGAAAGACCATGGCACCGGGGGGCAAATGGAGGCATTTAGCGCCAACAGACAAGAAGCATCTCAAAGCAAGGTGCACGAACTCGGATCCTGACGACATGAGGACTATGCCGACCGCGAGGGCAGAGTGCCTTGCTCAGATTGATACCGAGGATGGGCATGATTATGCAGGTGGCCGAGGGCCCAGTCAAACAGAACCCCGACATGATGCGTCATCAGGCGAACGCGGCAACAGTGCTAGAACATCCATTCAGCAGAGTACATTCAACGAAAAATAGGCATTTCTGACGTTTCCAGGCATTGAAGAGCTGCGAGACGAGTACACAGTCGAGCTCCGCCAAGCGCACAAGGATGCAATCGAAAACATGAAAAATCTACTCGATAGCCTCCCAACAAGACATGGCAACCAAAAGAGCTACGAGGCTATTGTCAAAGACTTTCATCGACTCAAATACATGTACATCCATGCAAACGTGAGCCCGCCACTCACCCTAGCCGAGTATCGAGCCGGCGCGGCGGGAAACGATGACGACGAGAGCGACTTGTTCCTCTTCATGTCAGCGACAGAAGCCAAGGAATTTATTGCAGACAGGCGTCTCCGCGTGTCGATTGTTGTACCCAAGGAGCTGGACCCGTCTTCCCGCTCGCTGATGGATGTTGACGGATACTTGAGAAAGCTGGCCGAACTCCACACCATCCAAGTCCACGACATTGACGAACCCCGTACAGGCGGCCTTGTGCTTCCAGTTGAAAGATGTCCTGCTACCGTTGTGAAAAACCTCGAGCAGGGCGACAAAATCATCAACGTCCTGGACATATCCCATCCAGCCAGCAGCGCGACCTGCTTACATTCTCCCGTGGCGACTCGAAGATATCCAAACTGAAAGTCTCCGTTGCCAGCGACCTGGTCAGCTCGAGCAAGTTCCAGCTTCTGGAATCTGGAATCCAACGGCGCATGGTCGTTGCCGCACATCGATCGATTCGGTATCGTCACTTCTGTGCGAGTCGAGTACGGAGATAAGCTGTGGCTGTCATGGGCATCCAGATCAGTCGAGAATCTGCGGAGATTTGCGCTCTCTCAAACGCCAATTGGCAGGGGCTTTGTGGTGTACTTACGAGAGGGAGATACTCTCATGCAGCCAGCAGGAACACCGCATGCCCCGTATACCGGCCCATTCAAAAACTTCTGCTTCATGACAGGAAACATATTCACTCCCGCCCAGGACGTGACCTGGCAGATGCAATGCGTCAAGGCAGAGGCATGGAGCAGGCATACCATTACCAACGAGGACCCAGCGGATGAGACGGAGCATGTTCTGAGTTTCTGGGCGCGTATGATGCAAGAGAAAAGCACCGCATGGTCGTGGCCCGGTCAGGCTGAGCAGGAAATTTACGGGAGCGCGTTCGAGGTAGGCCACAAAGGTGGTGGCAAAGACCCGGACCTAACTTCTGCCAGGCTTGGAAAGCGTACCAGAAACCGAACCCAGGTTGCGCACGTCGATCTGTGTGCAGGTCAGCATGTGGGTGCAGCAGAAAGGGGGGTTGTAGCGTGTGGTGCCACCCTGGAGACCATCTAGGCAATCGACACTGCTGGCCGTTTGGGTGCGCCCGTTTGCAGGCTTCATAGCGGCGCAGCGCTCACGGTAACTGCAGACGATTGCAGGCATTCATCCATCGTTCACAGCAAGCCTCATTGTATCGATCATTGCAAATCAGTCAGCCTGAGTCCAGTAATCCATCGGTCAGGCAAGCATGTCGGTGCCATGCATCCCTTCTGGAGGTCGCAGCTCGAGTGAATGGCCAGAGCAGTGACTGCAATCTCAAGTACTCAGGAATGAAACTCCAGTCTCAATCATCTGAAGACCTCCACACTGTACCATTGATACTCAATCCGTCTCACTGAAGCGTATCCAGCCTACGAAGCGTGCCACTGGCGGGTGGCAGGGGTCCGGGGACGTGTTGGGGGCCGTGCCTTCCCTTCGTGCCTCACTCTCGAGCAAGTGACCTAAAAATCTCTCACCCTCTTTTGGGTCAGAGATTCTGCAGTCCTTCACTCTCAGCTTCGTCTTTCTCCGTTTCTCCGCTCGTCGCTTCCCGTCTTCCTGCTGCAGATTTCTTTTCCCCGGCAGCTTTCTCATCACGGCGGCCATTCACGATTCCTGACCCTGGTGCATTTGCACGTCTTCGGACTGCAACTGACATCCATAAGACCGCGACTCAAGCCCTTTGTGATCTGCATGCCCTCGGGCTGCAATTCACCAATACACATTCTTTCTTCGTGCAGCCTTCGGTGAGAGTTGCACAAGATCAGCAAAAATGGCTCCCCACTGCCCCAACTCAGGTCTTCCCGATCTGACAGACGAAATCGAGAAAACTCGCGCCGCGAGAACAATACTATTGGGGCTCAATCGATCGTTGCTGAACAATGAGCTCAGTCCTGAAGCTGTCAGCTCAAACATCCGCACAGCAAGCGAAGCGGAAGCCGACAAGCTGGAGATTACTACTTTGAAGCAGCAATGCTCAGAGAAAGACACCGAGATCGAGCGTCTGAAGCAGCAACTCGCACACGCAAGCGCTCTGCCCGCCGCAAAACCCCAGCAGGATTCCGCCGAAATGGCGAAACAGCTCAAGAGAACAGCTGACCAAATGGGAGGGTTGACCCTCGAGGATCGGAGGTGCACCCGGTCTGGCAAGCAAGCGGCGCCCGCGGATGGGCAACACGAAATCGATGTCCCGGCCCTCGTGCGGCACTTGATGGAAAACAACAAGGATCTCATGAGCACAAACAAGAAGCTCACCGACATGGTCGAAGCAGCAGACAGGCGGGCAGACGAGAGGATTGCCGCCAACGATGAAGTGATGGAACGCCAAAAGAACAAGATCAGGTTTCTGGAACTCACTTTGGAGACTTCTATATTGACCGCGAATAAGGCGGCTTCTGCTTGGCGTCGTAGATAGCAAACAAAATATTGTGTTTGTCCTGGTTAACCGCCATCCCCACCGGGACCCAACCTCCGTGATATCTCACTGCAGTGCGATATCCTTCTTCACCTACGCTTACTTTCCAACTTTCGCATCTCATTGTCTTTACATTGCAGAAACATCTCCAACCATACAACTTTTCGATCATTCAACTCTTCGACCATCTGACATGAATACGTCTTCGAATAATAACGGACCCGGTGGCCCAGCCAAACATCCAGAACCACTATATACATTCTCATACGAACTTCAGTTGTATTTGTAAAGGGATGATTAACTCAAGATAAATTGATCAGTAATATCCTTGCGATGGTACAGCAGATCACCAGAGACGTAGAGAGCATTCCTCTCGAGCAAGCGGCAGCAGCCGAAGACACCAATAAAATTCTCGCCGCCATCGGAGGAGTCCAGACCAGTACTGATGCCCACAAATCTTCTCTGTCCACAGAACTCCAGAGTGCATTTTCCACCGTCGGTAGCAAGGTAGGTTCGGCACAAGCCAACCTCGAAACTGCTTCCGGTCGTCAACGAGTTTGCCGACTTCAACAGAGACCTTCAGGGAATCAAACAAAGGGTCTCAAATATCGAGGAAGGACTCCAGATCATGAAGCAGGACATCGTCAAGGACGTCGCAGCAGCCGTTGCCGGTAGCCTCCAGACAGCTCTCGACGCCATGAAAAACGACTTGGTCACATCTCTTACTGGGGTAGCAAACCAGGGTGCCCAGCTGGAGGGCCAACCCTAGACAGGTCGGGAGGTTCCGTTCCAGCTGAACTCCCAGCATGGCATCGACTTTGCTGGGAAGAGGCTCTGGTACCTCGACCAACGGGGCCGGTCGCTTCCCCGGGCACAAGTCCTACCAGAGCTTCATGCCGAGGTGGTGAACCTCGAAGCCCCGGTCAGCAACCTCGTGTCAACATACAGTTATCTGTCAGATGCCCATTGCCTTCTGAAGAAGAAGAACAAGAAAGGTTCATCCTGGAAACCCTCAAAAGAATACAGCTACTTCGCGTGCGACAGCTGCTTTGAGAGAGGAGAACCGTGCATCCGGAAGACGGAAGAGGGTTTCACTGTTCGCCCAGTGTATGGAGAAGATCCTGTATGTTGGATCCAGAGTGAGGGAGTTGACGAGTAGGTGTGGGCGCGACCTGACTATATGGTGGACGACGATGACCTCATGGGTCGGATATGAAGCGGCGCCAGGTATTGCTCGCTGAACCCCCAGGTACACCTACGTAGTAAGAGAGGCCGGTAACAATGCAATTAATCAATGCCATGCATCAGCTGATGACCATCCACTGCAAGATCTCACAAAACGATGTAGTAGAGCCTACCTTCTCCTCAATTGTGCCACGAAAGCAGATTGCTATCTACCATAAGTATTTATATAGTATTTTCAATGGTTAGTGCCATGCAGCATGCTTGATCAGACAGCCTAATGTACTGTAAATAGGCCTTTCGGAACAACGCGGGTCTTCGTTTGCCCTTGTTTGTCTGGTATGCACAGCTTGTGACGATACATCGTGCCTTGAAACGTGATTTGCGGTCAGACTGCGGGGCATAGCCGATTTATTCACGAAAGTGGTTGGGATACATTGAGCAACCAGTAGTGGAATTGAAAGTCTTGGTATGTACGTGAACGACACCAGCAGGGGAAGCTGTATATTCTTTGTACAATCAACATGGCTTTCTGAATAACACTGTCAGGAATCCGCGGCTAGGATATTTGTCCCGTGGGAACATTGCCAGCACTCGATGGCGTTGTCAAGGACAGGCACAGATTTGCTTTGTTCGCATTCATTGTGTCTCAGCATCTTCGGACACTGTGTCTCAACAACAGTATTCGAGTATAAATAACACGATTCCTACACAATGTACCATTGCAATACATTGATTCACATACTATATAAGTACTGTAAACCAAATTCGAACGCACCATGAGCAAAAACTTCACCCACCCTGTCTTTGCACAGAAAATACCACGATTACAACACAACACAACATGAGACTCGAAATAAGCGACTCAGTCCAAGAGTACCTCTGCAAATACGTTAAGCGCTGCGACCCTGACCACAGTGGCGAACTATGCGTCATATGTCTGGAGCCCTGTTCAGAAGAGCGCAAGTGCTTCATAACCCACTGCGGACACCACTACCACGATCTATGTCTTCTCGAGCACTTCAAGAAGCACAACTTCTGCCCCTATGACCGTGGCGTCCTGTTCTCTCAACCCACCATCGACAAATACGACATCTTTCTCGACTACGACCTCGAAGAATTCTTCTCGTACCTCCCCGATGTAGCTCACAACTTTCGAAACTTTGATTACTACATCGAATACCTTATGAAAGAACCAAAAGTTTTCGACGACTTGAGCATTTTAGATTACGTCCTTGATGTCCTTATCCCGAGAATAACCCGGCGGCACGGTTTTTGGCTGCGTTTGATATTCGGCAGCGGCAACGAGAGCGAGGAGAAACAGGCGCTGTCTTTCTCGGACGAGGCAATCGCGTACTACGTGATGGCCATATTCATTGAGAAGATCAAGTCCCGCGTGTCGCTAAAACTCTGGCTGCAGCTCGAGAAGATGCGCCAACACTACGCACAGTCGTTTTACGAGTGCCAAGCCGATAGCATAAATGAGTCGCAGGAGGAATGGTTCCTCGACGCTGCGCTGCCGGGACACTCGTTCGTAAAACACATCGCACATGTCTTGGGCCGAAGTGATATGGCACGGGTTACGCAAATGGAGGTCACAGTTGAGCATGCGGCCGACGATCGGGCGGATACGCTGATCGTGTTGACTCATCCAGGTAAGGTGCTGGACCTGCAGTTTGGAAATCCTACAGATACGTTGAAGATCCAGCTGCTGCATGCTCAAATTCTGAAGATCACAGACTCGCGCGCTACAGGGACGCTATCGAAGGTTGATATTGACGTCAAGGCGGAGGAAGGGAAGCTGGTCTTGCAGGACCCTGAGGGCAACAAGCATACCTTCGTCTTCAAGTTTGACTGATGAGGCGAGACTTTTGTGTTGGTTCAGCTCCGCAAAATGGATTGTTCGCCATTACATAGATAGGGATCACTTAGACTATTGCGTCATTTTGTGCACATTAGAACCTAACAAATGGTTTTCGGAGCTCATCCCTTCACAGGAGGGCGACAGGAAGAATTCAAGTGAGAAACATTGTTGACTGACTAGAAAAATTTGAGTCCTATCGGCCCAGAGACGACATCTCAGGTGCTGCACATGGCTGGTGAGTCATGAACCTGGTTCAGTCGTTGCTCTTCACAAAACCGACAACAAAACCACAAGCAAAACCCTACTCTTTGTAGCACTCCTCTCCATCTTGGTCGGTGGAATCCTCCCCAGCGGGGCCAGGCTTCCCATATTTCAAGTCCATGGCATACAGGATCTGCTCCGATATGCTGCATAGTTACCTCGGCCAAACCCTTTTGTGCCTTGGCCAACTCCTTCTCCTGTTCTTTCCGCTTGTTGTATTGCTCCATCCACTGCATTTAGAATTCCATTATTCTGTGTTATTCATTTTTCTTTTCTCCAAGGCCTCCCTATATTCCTGGAGGCGCTTGGTGTCCCAGTCCATGTTGTGCATGAGGGGAGAGTGCTCGACTGCGGCATACACGAAGCAACCGTAATCACCGGCACTGAACTTCCAGGTGCGGGGATTGTACTGGCTTGCAGGCGGTAATTGTAGTCCCATACCCGATTCAATATATTCTAGCAAATTGCCAGTATGTTGTGTGCGTGTCGAAACATCAGATGACCTACCTGAAGCCAAACACGTAAGCAAGATTTCGGCAGTGGCGCCTTGCTCTGGAGCATATTGCAGCGCAACGATAAACTGAGAAAAATGAAATTGGCCAGGAAACTCGATACCGCAGATGGTATCCGCGAGATTCATCAGGAAGTTGGAATTGTGATGAGCAATGTGCTCTCGGAGCCTCCTCTGTACGTTCGTAGAGTAGCCCACTTCCCGCAGCGGATGCTTTTCGATCGCCAAGTCAGTCTTTACGCGGCGTTCAAGCGCATCGCAGAACTGAAGGACCCACGCAATATGCTGAGGCACTGGTTCCGTATCATTCTCGCCATGCAGGTATTTCTGTTGCTTGACCATCGTCACGGCGGTTGTGTTCGGCGGCATGAACTGGTCAACTCTGGAAACATAGACTGGATTCTGCATACTTGCGTAATCTCGTATGCGGCGGATCAAGGTAGTATAATGGGCAGCATTGAGGCCAATGCCGTCTTTGTCGGTGAGATGTTGTACATAGATGGCTGGCTGCACATCCGCGTCTTCTGGCGCACCTGGTGGGGGGGTTTGACTGCGCCACAGCTTGTTAATGACATGCTTTGTCTTCGTCTTGTTGGGCCAGTGCCTTCGATTGGACCAACTAGTCCTCCAAAAGCTTCTTCACGAGAAACTCGTAGTTCTGCAGGTGGTCAACATCCAAGATATCGTTGTCAGGTTGAGGCTGGAACTGATCTTGGCACGGGAACCTAGGCAGCACATGGCCCGTCAGTTGCGACACGGGCTCGGAAGAAGATGAAGCGTCAGTTGTATCTGCAATAAAGTTTTCGGAAGTTGTCGCAGCTTGCTTTTCAATGGGACTCGTGGCGTCGTCGAGTGCCGCGGGCCGCCTATCTGGGACTGGGACGTTGTCGGACATGGTGCGGTCGAAGGTATCAATGGATTAAAGCTGTGGCTGTGGATTTTATTGAAAGCAGCTCTGCAATTATGGTGGAGAGAGGTAGAAGCGAAGCAAGAAGGCCGCGCTGTCTGCCTAGAGTGAGAGCGGTTGCCAAGGCTGCGTTCACCTGAGCAAACGGACAGTCCGAGTTTTCCGTATGCTTCAGACAATTGATTTGTAGCTAGCAACCACCTAGATGCACATCATCTTCTCGCTGCTCCAATCGGATGTATACCACGTATGTTTTATGATCCGAACGCTCAGTGTCAGATCGACCAACCTAGTATCCTTGAGATACAGACACCCTCGATGAGATGTATCCGAATTTCTCAAAATGTGTCATATGCAGCTGGGGTGGAGCTTGGTCGCGCCTTCACTTTTTACCTTCACTCACCGAGCGAGCTCACTCGAGGATGACATAAAGGCGCTTCACTTGAGGTCACCCACAAAACCTCGCCTCTCTTCTCTCTTCTTACCTGGCCCTACCTTCCGAACCTCATTCCACGTCAGACCCCACTGCATGTCCGATCTTAATCTCCCTTTATCCTCCTCCCTCGGCAGATCGTCCAGCGACTCTTTCCCACTACTGACGACCTGCCCCCGCTGACCAGAACACCACCAACGGAAGCAATCAAGACAAAGATGGAGGAGCGCAGGATTGCAAATCTGTCGGCCACGAACGAAGAACTCTCGGCCACGATCAAAGATCTCTCGGCCATCCTCGCCCACGCCCTTGAAGAGAAGAGGAAAGCGGACGAGAAGATCGCCGCCACCGAGGAAGTGGTGGAACGCCAAAGGAATAGGATCAGGCATCTAGAAACCGCTTTGGACGTTTATGCAGCGGCCGCGAGGAAGCTTCTGGCTTTGATTGGAAAACGATGAACTCGCTTGAAGATAGATATGGGGGGGGGGCCTCATGTGAAGTCTCATAGATAGATATACGGCGGCAGCGCCATCTATCAGTGGAAATGGCTACTCTCACTACATTTTCTCGGTTCAATATCAAGTCGGGAGTGATTCAATCGACTTTTTGAATATAGTTGTTCAGGCAGTGGAATTGATTGAATCCCTTCCAAGTGCACTCTTAACGTGATGATCATAATGCTGGTAAATTGCCTGGATTGCTTCTGAGTGCAACCTCAACGTGAAGATCACAACGCAGGCTGTTGGGATCCCGAGAATCGAACATATGCCAGTTGGTCGGCAGG
>WODD01000052.1:35365-210700 GCA_019775935.1 Neoascochyta sp. HWLR27 | reverse complement strand
GGGGGGGTGCTGTGAAAGGTTGACGAAGAAGAGGCTTGTGCTACGCAGCTCCAGCCACTGTGGCTGACTGGCTTCGTCTGATTGGTTGGTGCACGCTTGTGGGGCTACAACTTTCTGTGTATGTAATGATAGTCTCGAAGATGTAGAGAGACGCCAGCCCTCGTGAATCACGACAGCATTCGGAAATTTCGTAAATTCAACCCGAAGATGACCAAACGCATACAGCCAATCTTCAGACTACGAAGCAACTTTGATAACAGCACGGCCAGCAAGCTTTCCCTCCTTGATATCTTTGATGAATCTTTCAACATCCCCAAGTCCCCCATACGTGAGAACAGGATGCACAAGACCACGAGCAGTAAAATCAAGGGCTTCCTCAGCATCCTTCAACGTCCCCACAGCGCTCCCCACGATGTTGAGTCTCCTCGCACACAGCAGGAGCGGCGGAGCGCCAACAACCGCAGAGGGATCATCTGGCAAGCCGATAGCTACCATGGTGCTTCCAGGGCGCAGCATGCGCGGCGCCTGCTCGTAGCCTGCTTTGGAGCCGGTAAACACGATTGCTGCATGGGCGCCGTACGTGGTGATTCGGGTGATCTCGCCCAGGAGATCGCTGGCTGTGGTGTAGTCTATGAATCTCTCTGCGCCGAGTTTGAGACACAGATCACGCTTGTAATCGCCTCCGTCGACGGCGATGACACGCATGCCCATGGCGCGGGCGTACTGATGAGATTTTAGTTGGATTTGAATGCGGAAAAAACGCAGCAGAGAAAAAACACAGCAGATAAGATCATACCTGTACGCCGAGATGTCCCAGACCTCGAAAGTAAGCGCCTGTCTGATGTTGGTATGTGAATATAAACACTCACCTCCGCCTGCACCAAGAAGGACAATCCACTGCCCCGGCCTGGCCGCACTCCTCTTACACGCCACGTACGCCGTGATACCCCCACACATGATCGGGCCCGCCTCCTCATCCTTGACGCCCTCAGGTAGCCGCGTAGCATAATACGCGTCAGTAGCGACGTAGTTTTGGAAAGTCCCCGCAACACTGAGCCCCGAGTTGAGCTGCTTCGGGCACTGACACTCGTCGACGCCGTTGGTACAGAACTCGCACTGGCGACACACGCTGGCGATCCACTTGATGCCTGCGCGGTCGCCGGCCTGCCACAGGTGCGCCACGTTGCTGCCGACGGCCACGACGACGCCCGCGCCTTCGTGCCCCGCTATGCCCTGCGTCGCAGGCTGCATGGGCATCCCTGGGTACACGTCGTGGAGAAGCATCCTGTCGGACGCGCAGAGCCCCGAGTAGGTGATCTTGACGAGGATTTGGTCAGGGCCAGGTTGCGGGACGGGGATCTCTTGGATAGCGATCCTCGTGGCGGTGCCTGAGCCTTGTTTCACGGCTGCTCGCTGTGTCTGGGGTATGTCTGTGGTCATTCTAGTGTGTTGATGTGGAGGGTTTGATAGGAAATTTGCAGTTGCAGTAGATGGTTTCACTAGATATACGCCGGAGGATGCGGGGTGGTCGTGTCGTCCCTCGGAGATATCACCGTTTTACCATCTGACATGCATACAGCTAAGCATAGGTACCTACTGCGTGCTCTTCATTCGGCAGTCAATCCTCCCAGATGAAATCTGCCTCTGTGTATAACTATCTGTAAATTATGCACCGAGATAGAATCCTCAAGAGCAGCTACTATTACACGTCCATCAGAACAAATGCTGGAGATAACGAGCGATTGAAAGTACTGGCACAGCAGCGCGGGGTTTTGAGCCAAGAACGAATCGAGCATTCCTTGGTCGAGCGAATCATCCATTGAGTATCTATTAGCTAAATCTTAAAATGACATCAATACATCCTGCATGGTGATTTTATTTTGTTCTCCCGAACGCGTGCAGTAGCTTGGATTATCCGCAAGGTGTAGAGGGGTGAATATCTAGCGTTGTATGTCACGATAGAACTGTCAAAAATATTCTTCACGAGCCAACACGCTCGACTCTAGTCTCTAAGAGTTTCTGGCATCGATCAGATTAACCGCGGTGGGTGTGATTGTGACAAAACGGACGAGTCCGCAATGCGTGTCTCATCATGACGACATTATGCTGTACGCGATGCTGGGCGACATGCACTGTACGTACATGTTCAATCACTACGAAGCCCATAGTAAATATATAGCCGTCTTCAATCCTCTGCATCGTATCACACCTCATCATATTACACCTCAACATGGACGCCATCAAAGCCGCAGTGAGAAGCAACACATTCGACCCCAATACAGAGATTCCAGATCTCAGTGGCAAGGTGAGCTCACAACACCCACCACACCACAGCCACAGTCCTGACTCACCCCCAGGTGTATGTGGTGACGGGCGGCTCAGCAGGAATCGGCTATGGCATTGTCGCCCATCTCCTCCAACACAAGGCCGAGAAGATCTACCTCCTGTCGCAGAGCGAGCAACACGCCGCAGAAGCACAGGAAGACCTGAAAGAGTGGGGAGACGTCAGCAAAGTCGAGTGGCGACAGTGCAACCTCGAGTCGTTCCGGCAGACGGACAAAGTCGCCAGGGCGCTATCGACAGAGCTGACCCGACTCGACGCTCTGATCTGCAATGCCGGTCTCGGAGTCGGCGTGTACAACGAGACAAAAGACGGCCTCGACAGCCACATGCAGGTCAACCACTTTGCGCAGGCGCACCTGATGCTCACTCTGCTGCCGATTCTCCAAAAGACGCATGATTCCCGTCTCGTCGCACAGTCCTCTGACCTCCACCGCGCCGCAGACAGCAGCACGAGTTTCCGCACCGTCGAGGAAATGAACCAGGACATCGGAGCGATGAAGCTCTACAACCGCACCAAGCTTGCGCAGATTGTATTCCTCCGCGAGCTGGTCCTGCGCATCAAGGACGGCCAGTTTGGTGCCGTCACCGACTCGACTGGCTTGCCTTGGATCAACGCAACACACCCGGGAGGTGTTTCTACCGACCAGCAAGAGCAAGCCATTGAGGCGTACGGAACGGTTGGTAAGATTGGCGTCGCGGCAATTCGGCCCTTCATGAAGGATCCCGTCAAGGAGGGCTGCCGGCCTGCTCTGTTCGCAGCGACTCATCCGGACATTGTAAAAGACAGGATCCAAAACTCGTACATTGTGCCAGATCGCAAGGTGACGGAGCCGTCTGGTCAGGCGAAGGATGAAGCTCTGGGTATCAATTTGTGGAAGCTGACGAAGGAGGTGCTGGAAAAGAATATCGGGGACTTGCCTTATACGATGCAGGACAGCAATGTGCATCCGCGGCATCTCAAGTGATGACTCGAACAAATAGCCCAAGTAGTCATTCAACAATCCGTGCACATCTTTTCCATTCGTGTCTCAAAATTTTCAAGTACAGGGATCATACTTTTGTATGATGCTATCTTCTCAACATTCTTACATTGGTGCTGGATGCTCGGCGGGATGCATGTACTGCGCAGGGCGCGACAATTACCCCGCGTCGTCACCATCCCACACGCGCCACTAGCAACCCAACATCTTACCCGTGTTGCTTTGATCTACAGTGACTCATGTCTGGGACGAGGCGTGGTTGATTTGAAATAAATATGAGTCGTCACGGCCATCGACATCAACGCATAGACGTAACTTACCTCAATCAATCGATCAACATCAACACAGCCTTGCTACACGTCCCACTGCATACCAAGTCCACATGTCGAAGCTCACCGACTTCAAACTCCTGTCCTTCGACGTCTACGGGACGCTGATTGACTGGGAGTCTGGTGCCCTCGCCAACATCCAGCCGATACTCGAGAAGAGCGCCAAAACAAACCTAGACCCGAAACACATTCTCCACGAGCTCCACGCGTTGGAGGCACCCGAAGAAAAAGCACATCCAGACTGGAAGTACTCGGCGGTCCTCACATCCATCTTCCCCAGGCTGTGCGACAAGCTGGGTCTGCAGCCGCCGAGCGAAGACGAGAGCATCGCGTTCGGCACGTCGGTCGGCACATGGCCTGCGTTCCCGGACACGGTGGAGGCTCTGAAGCGGCTCGCCAAGGTGTACAAGCTGGTGGTCCTCTCAAACGTGGACAACGACTCGTTCGCGAAGGGCAACGCACACGGTCTCGAGGGGTTCCAATTCGACGCCGTCTACACCGCCGAGGATATCGGCTCGTACAAGCCAGTGCTCAGGAATTTCGAGTACATGCTCTCACACGTCAAGACCGAGTTTGGCGTCGAGAAGCGCGAGGTCCTGCAGACGGCGCAGAGCCAGTACCACGACCACCATCCTGCCAAAGACATGGGAATCAAGAGTTGTTGGATCTACCGGCCTGGTGCCACAATGGGAAACAGGGACGATCCGGTGTGGAACTGGAAGTTTGACACCTTGGCGGACATGGCTGATGCCGTCGACAGAGAGTTGGCGGAGAGGGAGTGAGCTGGGGCGTTGTAAATGTATCTTACATTGAGGGGAGTCTGGTGTAGGTCGACTGATTGGCTGAGGATCTGCCCCGGTCTAAGATATACCTCAACCTCTAAGGGACCAGTCAGGTGGCCAAGGATCAAATGCCGATTCTGTAGACGAATATTGAAATCCCAACCCCCCAAAATGAGTGCAGTCCCTCGAGCTCGATCTCGTGGTACAAAACTGCGATCGTGACACCTCCGCACGCGAAAAACCACGCTGCCATCCACATCCAAGCTCCTCGGTAGTTTTCCTTGCGTCTCAACGGGTGCAAGCTGCCGGGTTGCCGTGTCCATGTGTGACGACGTTGAGTCGCGGTGCACAACGCCCGTTCCCACGCCGTCCCATCATATATCTCCACGACCTCCACTATACAACGGCACAACGTCCGGCAGATTGTTGTGAAATCGGAGCCGAACGGTCGGATGCCTCGTGTCGGACTGGCGCCATCGACTAGGGACCATGGGTACCGAGCGAAGCCTGATCGGCAGCAGCGCAAAGCGGCCAAACGCCGGTGATTTCTCTGTGTCCGAGTCATCCGCCATGCGCCCCATGGGCAGAAAGCCCCAGAAAGCAAGGCTGCTGCGATGCAACGTAGGGCTCGACCAGGGCTCGCCTTGGTCCACCCCCAGCCAAGCACCTCGCTAAGCCGCTTCTGCTGCGGCTCGATAGGCTATCCCCGCAATTTCTCCAGGACGTGAACGTCACACGTCCAGACTGCATCGTGACAGCAGTATCCGCCCACACGCTACGCCTTTCAAGCGTGTATTCCCGAGTCGGTTATTCTACTCCGCATACACCGTACCGCAACTTTGCCGACCCAGCATGGAAGACTCGCAGTCCGAGCCGCTGTTAAATAGTGGCCCAGTCCCCAGGCAAAACAACGCCTCAAGGTGGATCCGACGCAGACTCCCTGCCATCGCCATGTTTGTTGCTACAGCCTCGTTGTTGTTTGGTCTCTTCACCGGACTAGGTCTCGGATGGCCTTCTCCGGTGCCGCCTTCATGGCCGGATGAATCGTCGCTACTCGTCACGCTACCGGACTACGGATCGTTCCAGGGCACGCAGATCCTGGCGAGCCTCGTCAAAACCGAGATGCTGAGCAAGCCAGTCGACGCATGGCTGGGTATCGACTACTCGACACAGCCCGTCGGCGAGGGCCGCTTCAAGCCCGTCACCTGGCCGGAGCCCTTCGAGGGCGTCAAGAATGCCACCGCGTACGGGCCTGCCTGCTGGCAGAACCTCTATGCTTCCTTCCAGCAGTCGGAGGCGTGTCTGTCGCTGAACGTCTACCGCCCGTCTGGAGTTCCGCTGGATCAAAAACTCCCCGTCCTGGTCTACCTCCACGGCGGCTCTTTTGTTGGTGGAAACGGAAAAAGCTTCGACGGCGCAGCATTCGTTGCGAAGAGCGTGCAGCCCGTCATGGTTGTCACAGTGCAGTACCGGCTGGGCGCGCTGGGAAACATCCCCAGCAAGCTCATGGAAGACGAGGACGGCCTAAACCTGGGTCTGCGCGACCAAAAGCAGATGCTGCTGTTCTGGCAAAAATACGCAGCGTACTTTGGCGGCGACTGCGACCAGGTCACGCTTGGAGGCCTCAGCGCCGGCGGCCACTCGGTCGGCATCCACCTGTTCCACAACTACGGCGAGGATGCTGATCGCCCGCTGTTCAGCAAGGCGATCCTGGCGTCCGGCTCCCCAACTGCCCGCGCATTCCCCGGCGTCGACTACCCCCTGTACCAGCGCCAGTTCCAGGAATTCATGGACTACGTCAACTGCCCCGTAGCACCCAACGCGGCTGCCATGGCATGCCTGCGTAGCGTCGAGGTTGATGACATCCAGTTCATCTCCTCGGCCATGTACACTGCATCTGGGTACAACATAACCTGGCCTTGGCAGCCCGTCTCGCCCGGCCCCTTGCTCGAGAAGCGTGGGTCGACATCTGGCGAGGACGGCACCTTCTTCAAGATTCCCGTCTTGATCTCCTCGTCGACAGACGACGGCAGCCCGTTCGCGCCGCAGGACCTCAAGACCAACGAGCAGTACCTCAAGTTCTGGACGACGCTTGCACCGGGACTGACTGCAGACGACCTGGCCGATCTTGAAACCCTGTACCCCGACCCCCAGAACGTCTACGGACCCTACACGCCGCAGACGATGAACTACATCTCTCCCCAGTTCCAGCGTGTGAGCGCGGCCTACGGCGACTACTCCTACATCTGCCCGGTGCAGGACACGGCCGCACGCCTTGCCGATGCCGGCGCCCCCGTGTACAAGGCTCGCTTCAATACGCCAAACTGGTCGCCCACATATCTGGGCGTCCCCCACGCCAGCGACGCGAGCTACGCCAACGGTCAGGCTGGAACGCAGTACCCGGAGATTGCAGACATCTACAGCGCGTACTATGCAAGCTTTGTCGTCAGCGGCGACCCCAACACGTATGCGTTCCCGGGCGCGGCCGAGTGGGAGACGTATAGCGGCACGGGTGGAAAGGAGCTGGTCGTCAACCCGCCGCCGCAGGGTGGGCCCAAGATGGAGGACGAGGCCGAGGGTATTCGGATGGAGCAGTGTGCGTGGTGGAGAGACGAGGCGCGGGCTGTGCGGCTGAACAAGTGAGACAGCGTGGAATTCTTTTGTTCATAATGATATCCATATAACTTACTGCTCATTCCTGTATACTTTTCGCATTTGAATTTGAATCGCCCAGTACCGTGTTGACAACCTAGCTGACGTGCTGAATGAAGCGCAGCACATACACTGATTCTTCCCACCTGCTCCGCCTAAGTCGATCTCTGAGTTTCTGTGGGGCGGTTTCCATGTCACGCCGGCTGGTATTACAGTCTGTAAATCCTTCTGCTTCGAAGCTCTGTAAACCTTCGAGCCCGCTATTCGTTTGTGCATATTTGTCGAGGAACCAGACATGCGTAGTGCACTTCCAGCCTCGCAGGTTCATCGCCTGTACCCTTCTTGGACAGTGAAGTATTTTCTTAGACTGCAGTAACAAGGCGGTCAACACGTCCAGCAGCAGCAAACCGGCCAATACGTTAAGCCAGCAGACCGTGGCTGGCCGTAGTCAAAAATGCCAAAAAAAATCAATCAAACACGCTCCCCCTCGACCACTTACTCCCCCTCCTTATCCTCTTTCCAAACACATAAAACACAAACGGCACAGGCACCAGCAGCGCTGCAAATCCGCCCGTGATGCTGCTCGCCGGCCCGACACCAATATTGTGGTACATGGGCGTCACGACCAATGGAAAAGCCAGCGCAAAGCAACTCCTCAAGAACGTATTCGCTGCAATCGCCGACGCAGCGTATGCCGCGAATGTGTCGACGATGTAATTCAGCGCAGCCTGGAAAATCGTGAAAAAGCCTGTGCCAAGCAGGAGCAAGCCAATGCATGGCACGATCCAGTGGACCGAGGGATCAGCAGTCCAGCCCGTTACAAACTGGCCTGCCGAGAAGAGAACCGATCCCAGCATCATCGGCGGCAGCCGAGATTCAGGGACTGCGCGGTTTCCGGAAGCGTGGTAGACTTTGTTGTATAGGAGCTGATTGTAGGCATTTATTGCGCATCCTATCGCAGCCCCGAGGAGGATGGCGAGAAACGGGAGGGTCGAGCATACGGGCGTCCAGTGGCGGATTTCACCAAAGATGATTGGGATTCCGCCCAGCTGCATGTACAGGATGCCGTAGCAGAAACTGGCGTACAGTGCGACCAGGAAGCAGATGGGCGTGCCGAGGAGCTGGACGGGGCGGAGGAGGAATTTTTTGGCGAGGTCACGAGGAGAGACGTCCCATTCTTCGTGTTTCGCATGTAAAGCCCAGTTGCCGGTTGTGTGGCGGAGAAAGCGGGCCTTGCGGGTTAAGAGGACCGGGGGGTAGGTTTCGTGGACTGAGATGAGGTCGACAAGAAGGATGCTGGCTTGCAGGATACCGGTAAAATATTCGGTCCAGCGCCAACCGAGGGAGGGATTCGAGACGAATGCCGCGGATACAATGGGGCCTGTCGGAGCGGGTTAGTTTGGGGTTGAACAGGGTGGCAGTGTTTGAGTCTGTTCGTTAGTGAATTAAGAAAGTACTCACCCAAACATGGCCCGCCCACAACCGCCATAGCATACCCAGCCATAGCTATACCCCTCCACTCTGGACTCCACAAATCCCCCAGCACACCCCCGGTATTCGTCACCGGCGCACTCGCAAAGAACGCGCCCCAGAACCGCGTCAACATGAGCGTCTGGAAATCCTTTGCTGCCGCGCTCCCAAAGCTAAAACACACAGCCACAAACATCGGCACAAGCACAGCTATCCGCCGTCCATATACCTCACTCAGGGGCGCCCACAGCAATGGGCCCAACCCAAAACCCGCAAGGTACAACGACGTCCCCAGCACAGCGACCTGGCTGCCAACATGGAACTGCTCCGCGACCTGCGCGGTGCCGGCCGAGTATGCCGACGATGCCCATGTGGCGCTCATAGTCGTGAAGCCATACAGCATGGTAGTGACGACTTTCTTTTGCGTCGGCCAGTTCTGTGGATGGTACGGGTCGTCTTTTCCTTCGAATGTGACAATCACGTCGTCGGTCGTCGGGACATGGGCCAGCGGGTGCGAGAAGTTTCCGGCGCCGGGCTGCGTGCGTGCGCGTGAGAGAGTTGTCACGCGCCGTGAGATGCCAGATGGCGGCGAGGCTTGGGCCTGCTGGCTTCGGCGGCTGCGGGCGCGTGAGATGGTGTGCATGAGTTCGGCGTCCGTGGGGCGGTGGCTGTCATAGTCGGTGTCTATTTCTTCGTGGCGGGTATCGAAGCTGGAGGGGGTGGCAGGTGAGCTGTATTTGCGGTCTGCTTCAAGATCTGCGTCGTTCACGTCGTCGACTGGAGTTGGGTTGTGGTGGGATTCTGGAGTGCGAAGTGGCTCGGTCATGTTGGTGGTGTCTGTCGATGGGCTCGGGTGGACACCCAACTACACTCTTCGAGATGACCTAGTATTCGGTTTGTCAGTCCCGCTGAACGATTGATCGTCCCGTTCATTACCCGCCACTGCAACTCACAGCGAGCGGCGCACTTATATTTTGGCGTCTTCAGGGTCCAGGATGACGTAGAGATTTCAACGCACGCTCTCCAATGATTATCTCCGTCTGACGAGCACCGAGAGCAGCACACATCTCGCCGACACCGAGGCCCGTCAGCGCTAGGAGCCGAGAATGCGTGCTCGCTGGCCGTTCTCAGTCTAATCCAACCTCCTCACGGAGCCGCGTACCGGTGAATCTCGGGACGTGTTGGCAGACGGTGGACCCTGGGAGATGCCGCATAATAAAGTAACGTTCATCAGTACGAGTACTGCTTGGACGTGTGCCTAGCTTGATGCATTGTCAAGATTTGACTTTGATGTGGTGTTGTGCCGTTGTGGAGGCGTACAAGGTCGCCGTCTAGCTGGGTGCTCCGACGTTGACGAGGCGAGGTGTGGGCATCGAGCTTGCCGTGAGTTGTAGCTTTGAATTGATGGGCGGAAGGGTGACAGTCTCGTTGAGCGGACGAGGATATGGTGAAGTGGTGAGGTGGTGGGCGAGATGGTGGTGAGATGTCAGTCCAGAACGGGAAACAATGCTAGTAGTTCGAGGCAGGAGCTATTCGCAGCATCTCGTTCAACATCACGGAGTGCACGATATACTCAGAGTGCGAATACTATTCCAACAGCTATACTGCTCATTCTTCTATCGCACGTCGCAATTCACCAACCTTATATACTCCTACATGAACCCCCCAACACCCCCCTCGAACTTGGCAAAGATGTCGACGGGGAATCTATCCGCAACATGCTGATACCCAGCAGGGCCGGGGTGCAGGTAGTCGCCCGAATCCCACCTGGGATCCAACTGGCTGGGGATCTTGGCATCAGCCAGCATCTTGTCCAGGTCGACAACCGCATCAAACACGCCCGAGGTGCGAATAAACGCATTCACCTTCTGCCTCGTCTTCTCCCTCTCGGGATCCGAGTACGGCTGGCCGGTGAAGTTGGACGGCGCAGAAAACGGCGTAATCGTCGCGCCGAACACGGGGATGCCGTGGGCGTGGATCAGCGCTGCCATCTGGCCGTATGCCTGCGTGAGCGAATCGTACACGGCTGCCTGGGCCGCCGGGGTGGTCGGCGCTGTCCCAATGTCGTTGACGCCCTCGAAGATCATGGCGTAACCGACACCCGGGTGGGCGAGCACATCACGGTCGATGCGGCCAAAGGCGTTGGGGCCCAGGCCATCCCCAAGGATGCGGTTGCCGCCGGCAGCGAGGTTGCCGAGCGAGATGTGGGCTGTCTTGGGGGACTGCTGGAGACGGGCGAGCAGACGGTCGGGCCAGCGGTTGTTCTTGTCGGTTGTAGAGCCGCGTCCGTCGGTGATGGAGTCGCCGACGATGAGCAAGGAGCGGGTCTTCTTGGGCGCCCAGGCTTCGACGCTCGAGATGAAGTACCAGTGGGCTGCCGACTGGGTCGAGGTGTCCGTAATGGCAAGTGCCGAGGCGGTCGTGGCGTCGCCGCGCTGGAAGAAGCTGGTGGTGCGGCTGCCGGGGTGGCTCGTGATGGAGTTTGTCGTCTGGCCGGCGGCGAGGTAGACGGTCACGGTGAGGACCTGCTGGGCCTTGATGGGGAAGTTGATGGGGTCCGAGACGGCAAGGGCGCCATTGGGGATGCTGATCGAGGGCTTGCCGGAGAAGGAGACTTTCTGCAGAGACTGGGGCTGGATCTCGTGGATGCCGGCCGAGTTATTGGCGGGGAGAGCAACGGTGACGGCGGTGATGGGCAGGTTGGAGCCGCCAAAGACGTTTGAGAACTTGAGGCGGATCTGCGAGGCGGCTGTCGTCATGTACAGCGTCTGGCGGATTGTCGAGTTTGCAAAGACGACCCCAGATTGGTTCTGGGGGGGTTAGTCATGGTGGTGGTGGTGGCGTGGGTGGGTGTGAAGGAGGGGACTCACAAACGGGGCAGGCGGCAGATTGGCAGGCTCCGTCAACTGCGGCATTGAAGCCCACGCATCAACCCAATGGCCATCCTTTGGTTTGGGGCGGATCTTGTCTGCAGCGCCGACCAAACCAGCCGACGCAGCGAGCAACGCAAACACTTTGGAGAATAGCATGTTGGCGGTGCAGCATCATGGTTCACGGGGGCTGCATATTTATCATGGATCTGGGCCGACGCTGCAGGTACGGGCGGGGAGAGGAGCGGGTAAATTACAACGGGGGATCTACGTCCGTCGGGCGGAGAGACGAGATGGAGGTTGACATTAGCCATGGGCCCGGGGGACGGATGACGGCCATGCCACGACAACGCTAGTGTAATATTGTAATGTGTCTGTGACGACGGGCCGGCGTCGAGGTCAGGCATAGACGACAATTCGCCCAGTGGGCGCAGAGGCGCACGACGAGCAGCGAGCGACGAGTGACGAGCGACGTGAGAATGGGTGGGCATGTATTTATTATTTGTGCTGCTGTCTCTGTATTCCTCAGACACCAGTCTGCCTCATGATGGCCGCGCCTGGCGGCTGGGACGTCCCTCGTGTACGCGTCTTGACGCCTTTTGTGTCCCCACGACCCGAGGCTGCTTGCTCGGAATCTTCTACTTGTATTGGCGCCCCGGTGGTGACGGGGCGGGCGCTGTGTGCGAAGGCGTGGCTAGAACTACAGACTGAGCGCATGTCGGCACAGCGCCGTGCGGGATGAGTGGGCGACTGCACTGTGCAGCGCTCGCAGTGTCGGGCCAGACCAAAAACGCGCTCGTGTCTCTTCTCTGTCGTGTCTCTGTGCTATTCTATTCGTGCAAGCAGCGCGCTCAGAAGTCGTCGTCGTCGTCGGCCTTTTTCTTCTTGCGGCCGGCGGCGCGCTTCTTCTTGGTGTCGACGTCCATGTTGTCGGCGTCTGTCTTGTCGGGGGCGTCTGCGACCTTGGAGACAATGTCGTTGAGAAAGTCAAACTGCTCGTTCTTGGTGATGGCGTGCTTGAGGTGAATGGCGCCGACGCGCTTCGAGTTGCGGGCCTTTGCCTCGGCGGCCGCCTTTGTGACGAGCGAGATCATGAAGAGCTCGAGGGCCTTGGCTGGGGCGGGTCAGCAGGAAATTATAGAGGTGAGAAATCGAGACAACATACACACCACCACAGGCGTCACCTGCGCAACCTTGCCCACGTCGTCGTCGGCCTGCATGATGCGCTTGATGCGGGCGACGGGGAAGTGGTTCTTGATGACAATGTCGTCGGCGTTGGGGGGCAGCATCGACGCGCCGGACATCGTCGTCGACGTCGCCATGGCCGGGGCCGACGCAGAGGCAGAGGCAAAGGCGTCGGGCGCGTAGTCTGCGTCCTGCATGGTCAGTTGGATGGCGTGGTGGGGGCCCAGCCGGCGGGGGAGCAGGCCGCCTTGTATTATAAGCGCAGGCGGGCGGCGCCTCACGTCATTGGCTGCGCGTCGCCCTGCAGATTTTATCGCCAGCCTCCCCCCGTGTCGTGCTCCCTCAGCCTTTCCTGCTCTCCTGCTCTCCCCCACGGACTCCGCGTCCCGTCTTGCATCTCAACTCATTTGCAGCGTGGCTGACGACACCGAGCATCCAGAGACGCCCTCGCCTCCTGCCCAACGACGAAACCCGCCCGGTCCTGCTGTGGTTGCGGTTGATCGGCGCAGCTGGCCTGGCCTCGCTGACGGTCATAACTTGATCTAATCCGACACGCTTTCTATCTTCCTATGTAGTATACACAATCAATTACATTTCTCACTCCTCCCTGGTAATGCTGTCGTCCTCCTTGCGCCCCTCGCGCGTCGGCCCCTCACGCGCCCACGTCTCGGCCAGGCTGTTCTTGGGATCCTCGTCCGAGTAGCCGCGCTGCCGCCGCACGTCCAGCACCGCCTGCCGCATCCGGCGCGTGCACTCCTTGCGGATCAAGACGGCCTCGTCGCAGTACTTGAGCGTCTCGGTCAGCTCTCCCACAGCCAGCTCGCCGCTCTTCTGCTCCTCGCGCGCCTGCAGCTGCTTCCACCGCGCCCGCAGGTCGCCAAACACCTCGTCCACGTCGAGCTTCTCGCCAAACGTCACCCGCACGTTCTTGAATGGCCGCGGGATGAAGCGCGGGAACGTGCGCGTCTCGTGCATAATGTCGTCGAAGCCCTCGATGAAGATGGGCACAACGTCCGGCATGGGCTCGCTCTCGAGCACTAGCCGCGACACACCCCATTTGAAGTAGCGCATCACGCGCTGCTCGCTCTGGTGGATCATGCCCTCTGGGAAAATGTGCACCCACGCATGCCGCCGGCTGAGGTACGCCGAGTGCGCGGGAAATGTGTCGATGCCGTTGGTCGAGAAGGTGAGGTGGTTGCTGCTGAAGGGGTCGATGAGGTCGGGGCTCGACAGCGACGTCGTCGGCTTCTCGGGCGGGTCGTTGTTGAAAAAGGGCCCCCGCGAGAGCAGGCGGATGGCCTGGGCAATGGTCGGCTGGAAGAGGCCGCCAAACGGCGAGTGGGCCGAGCGATGGGTGGGCAGGACCTGGCCGAAGGTGAAGAAGGTCGAGAGGCCTCTGCGGTGGTGTTAGCTGCAGCCACAGTCTCGCCACAGACAAGAGTCGTACTTGTTGGTGAAGCACAGGTCGTAGCTGCCCAGGCCCCAGCGCAGGTTGTCTGGGTTGAACATGTAGCTCAGCGGCAGAATGCCCCAGAGGATCGGATCATCCATTCTACAGCGCCGCCGTCAGTCGATTGGTGTTGCGTCGATGCTGTCTACACGTACACGGAAATGTGGTTCGACACTAGACAGCAGTCAGCCTCACAGCGCCCTCACATCAGACATCCAAGACGCGGCCCTCGACCCGCTGAGCGCATACCCGTAACCAGCCCCTTCTGGCGACCCTCGACGTCCTCACGCTCGTCCAGCAGCTGCAGGAAATCCTCCATGCCGTGCGTCTCGACCTTACTCAAGCCTGACAGGAACCCTTTGCACAGCAAGCCGACGGCGCCCATGGTCATGGTCGAGGCGGCTCGCCATGGGGCGCTGGGAGCCGCGGGCTGCTCGTCGGGGCGCATTGCGATTGCAGGGTGTGGTGGCAGAGGTAGAGGATGCGATGCGATGCGATCAGGGAAGATTTCGGGACGTTGGCCGAACGGGTCAGGCCGGTTGGCCGCGGACGTCATTTGGGTGCAGGGGTCTAACTAACTACATACTTTACTTTACCCTACACACAACACTCGACTACCTGCTCACGCCTCTCCACACTCACCCTCTCCTCGACCCAAATTCCCCCCACCTCCCACCCGCCACAATGCCGCCCCCGCGCTCCGTCTTCACTGCGCACGAGCGCGCCGCCCTCAAAGACCGCTGGGGCTCGCAAAGCAGCCGCCTGACGCGCGACTCGTTCCTGCCTTTCGGCTCGTGCCAGCTGTGTCTGCTCAGCGCCTCGGACCCCGTCATCTGCCCCGCCGGCGACATCTTCTGCCGCGAATGCGCAATGACGAACCTGCTGGCGCAGCGCAAGGAAATGAAGCGCCTCGACGCGCTGGCAGAGCGCAATGCCCTCGACGCACAGGAGCAGCAGGCGCGCGACGACGACGAGGCGAGGGCGCAGGCCGTCAGGGAGTTTGAGCTCGTGCAGATGGGGCTTGAGGCCAAGACTAAATCTACCTTATCCAACACTCCCACCGCACCACCGGCACCGACACCGACAGACACGACGCCGACGTCGCCCACGCGCGGCACAAAGCGCAAATTCGCCCTCTCCTCCTCGACGCTCGAATCCACCGCCGCAGCCGACCGCGCCAAAGCAGCTCGCACCCTCGCGTCAGACCGCCTCGCCTCAAAGCAACACAACCCGTCCTTCTGGGTTCCCGGCGAAACCCCCACGACGCACCACGGCGCGCCAGCACCCGCAAAAAAGCACCCCACCTGTCCCGCCAGCGCCCCCGGCGCGCTTCCCCACGCCCTCAGCCTAAAGACGCTGACGAGCGTCGTCTTCTCCACCGACACCAACAAGGACACCAACAAAGACAAGGGGAACGACACGACCGGAAAAAGCCCCGCAAAAACATGTCCCGCGTGCGCCAAAGCCCTCTCCAACGCGTCGCGCGCCGTCGTCGCCGTGCCCTGCGGCCACGTCCTCTGCGCGCCGTGCGTCGCGCGTTTCCTGAAGCCTGAGCTACGACACCACCGGGACGCCCACGACGACGAGCCCGACGCGCTCAATGTGCATTGTTATGTCTGCGATGCGGATCTGGGGACGGGCGGGAGGCCGGGGGCGGACGAGGAGCTGCTGGGGCAAGGTGAGGGTGAAGGGGAGGGGGATGGCGAGGGAGAGGGAGGGGAGGGGAAGAAGAAGAAGAAGAAGGGGAGGAAGGGGAAGGCGAAGGCGAAGGGGAGAGGAGCTGGGTTGGTCGAGATTAGGAGTGAGGGGACTGGGTATGCGAGTGCGGGGCAGAGTCTTGTGAAGCGCGAGGGCGTGGCATTTCAGGTGTGAGGTGTAGCAATAGAGCGTGCGTGCGTGCGTGATGGATAGATGTAGATGTATAGATACGACAGACAGATACCAACACCAAGCCCGAGCCAAACGACACGCCTACCTATGCTGCTCATTCAAAGTCCAGACGCCTCCCCACCCCTTTTAAACGCCTCAAAACCAAACCCACCTCCACTCACACTCACACTAAACAATCCCCTCCCTAAACCGATCCATTCCCCGCTTCACCTCCCTCGAAATCTCCTGCGCCTCCTCCTGGCTGACAGCCTCAAAATCGTACCTCTTCTGCTCCTTCTCCTTGAACACAAACACGCGCACAAGCCGCGGGTGCTTCTTGCTGACCTTGCTGCCAATCACACTACTAAAGTGCACTGTCGTCGTCTTGCCCTGGCCCTCGACCCAGCCGCCCGCTGTGCCGCCGCCGCCGCCGCGCCCGGCTTTGGCGCCCGACTCGCCCGGCATAATGTGCATGTACTCGTTGTCGAGGGCGAGGATGCGCGGCGTCGAGGATGCAAACGACATGGCTTGCTTACGGAGGACGGCGTATCGCCGGTAGTAGCCCGTCGAGGAGAGGGCAAGGGCGGACGGGTCGGCGGTTCGGGCGAGTGGGTGCAGGAGGTGGTGGCCTGAGACGGCGGCGTGGACGCGGTCGCCCTTTTTAGCTTTCTTGGGGGCCCCGCCTGTGCTGATTATCAGAGGCGCGTTGGGCGACGACGAGCCTGGGCTGCCCGAGAGGCCGAACACGCCGTCGCCTACGAAGCGTCGGCGGAGGAGGTCGACGTCGGCGTGGTTGCCCAGTGCTTCGACGGTGCGGTCGGTGGGCGCTACTGTAGTGGAGCCGCTCACTTTCAGAATATACAACCCCTTGTCGAGCTGAAGATCGCGGCACACCTTGTCGAAGATTTCAGCAATATACGTGTCGGTCGTACATGGAACAGGTATGTTTTTCGTGTTAAAGTTCTCGTCGGTGAAATGGACCATGACTGTTTTGGGAGCCCCGACTCGACTGGCAGCATGCGACGAAGAGACGGTAGGCGCGTCGGCAAGCGTGCTGGTATCTTTCCTGGTCGCTGTGGGTGCAAACGAAGGCCCGGTGATGGGGTTGCGGAAGCTCTTGGCGCGGCCCGGCCGAGTGACGATCAGCTTGCCAGGCTCAGCGGCGGGCATCTTGCCGGGCTCTGCCTCTTCAAGCTCGTCAGGCTTGTCTTTCTGCGAGTCCTGCGAATCGAGCGCTGCCGATGCCTCCTCGCTGTATATAGGCGTGAGCTTCTCGTTCTCGGTGACCTCTCGCGGCGTGGCTTCGACCAGCGCAAACTCATCCCACGGCTTCTCTCGCGCACGAGGACGCATGCCCCGGGCATTGTTCGAGGCAAAGTCTTTGAGCGGCTTGTTCCTCGTCAGCGGTGGGAATTCGTCGTCCACCTCGTCGTCGTCCCACATGCGCATGACCCAACAGTTGACATTGGCCTTGTCGGGCGGCAGCGGGGGCTCCATCTTCTCTTCCTGGTACCGGTGTAGGCCGTATCCAATAGCCTCAGCAACTGTGATGGCCTCGCCCTTGTCGCTGAATTTGCGGATGAGGAGCTCGACGGCCTTGGAGGGTTTGGAAGAGAAGGGGCAGTACAGCTTGATGTAGAGTGGGTTCTGCTGCGCCTCGCTAGCAGCATTCCACACGCCGAAACGCTGCAGAGGGTTGCTGGGCTTAGTGGCCTTTGCCTTGAGGGCTTGGGTTAGTGCGCTGACAGGCAGGATGAAGCTGATGGGGCGAGGCGGCGGCAGCGCTTGCAGAGTAGGCTGGACAGGCTCCCTACGGCGCTTGGGCGACATGCTCGTAAAGGGTGTCAGGGTGGGCATATTGGGGAGGTCGGTCGGGGGCGACGAGCTGCCCATGAGCGAGCCACTGTCAGCCGAGCCCGAGAACTCTGAGCTGAGCGAGCTATCCGACTCGTCGTCCTCGCGCAGGGCTTCCAGCCGCATGTCTTCGTCTTGGGAACGGTGGGTAAAATGGGTGCTGGCGGCCTTGCGAGGCTTTATGCGGCGTTTCTGGAAGCCCGAGTTGTCAAACTCATTCTCTGACGACATGTCACTGCTAGTGATGGTGTCGCGACGGGCACGGCTCTTTGCGATTTCGACCGTGTCCGAGGGGCGGGGCAGAGAGGCCGAGGACAGACCAGCAGGCAGGGCAGGCACCTCGGGTATGTCAGGGGCAGACGAAGGGGCGGCGTTGGGAGCAAAGGCGTCGGCATCGGCGTCGGCGAGCTCGTTGCGCAGGGTCGAGGCGCGGACGGGCGAGGAGCCGGAGCGGGTGCGCAGGGGCATCTTTGTGAACTTGATCTGGTTGACGGGGCGGTCGGCACCATCGTCGTCGTCGCTTTCGTCGCTCAGATCGCTGCTGTCGTCGTCGTCGTCGTCGGCGGCGTCGAGCAGCTCGTTGCGGCGGCGGCGCTTTGCGTGCAACGTGGGGTGCAGCGTGTCGTGGCTACCGGTGCCGCCCGTGACCATGCCGCGCTCATCGTCGTCGTCGGCGAATGAGTCGGGGGCGCGCAGGGCGGCAGAGCGCGGGGCCTGGAAGTAGTCGGACGTGATTGCCGTGGGGATGGGCGGCGAGTAGGTGCGCTTCAGGTCCGAGGGATTGGGGGCCCAGCCGGCAGAGCGGAAGGCGACATTGTTGAGAACGGCCGGGTCGACGTTGATCAGGCGCTCGCCGACGCCGTCCTTAATCGAGGCCAGGTACGCAGTGCGCAGCTGGTACAGCACGAAGCTGGGGGGAGGGGAGGGGGGTTAGCGGGGCGGGGCATGCAAGAGCAAGACGAGTGCACGACTCACTCTTCGTTCTGCAGGAGAGACATGGCTGCAGGCGCATGTCGGGGCGAGGAGCCAGGCCAGCTGGGCAAAGCGACAATGAGAGAAAGAGTGAGAGTGAGGGTGAGGGTGAATCAACGACTCCATGGCTGCGACGAGTCCAAGTCCAGCCGCGGGGGTGCTAATGCTCCAATCCCGGCGCCGATCGCTTGGCAACGGCCGTTACGTCTCGCGCCTTCTGACCTGACTTCCACCCACCTCTCGTCCACCCACACCCTCCCCTCCCTCACTCCCGCCATGCTTCTCGCCGGATATTCAGACTCCGAGTCGGACACCGAGCCCCAGCCTCAAAAGCCTGCACCCAAGCCCGCGTTCCAAAAAGTCGTCGACCGCGCCAATCCCCGCAAAATCACCCTCAACTTGCCCGCCACCACCCAGTCACATGCTCCCAAAGACGACATCGACGCCGATGCGCCTCCCGCAAAGAAGCAGCGCATGGGGGGTGGCTTTGGCGGCTTCAACTCGATGCTGCCTGCGCCCAAGAAGGCCGTCGCCAAACCACCGCCGTCCGACGCTGCCCCAGGGAGTAGAGGTCTGGGCAGGGGCCTGGGCGCCGGGGTCAATTTAAGAACGGGCGCAGAGCCTGCTTTCAAGAGGGAGCCCAAGCTGGATTTGGACGAGTTTGATGAAAACGGGAACCTCATCAAGAAGCAGCCTATGAACAAGGATGACTTTAGGGCAATGTTGAATCTGCCAGCGCCCAAGTCGGAGAAGAAGCTGGAGGAAAAGTCGGCAAGTCCAACTGAGACTCCAGTCGCCGAGTCGCAGCCAGCGCCAAAAGTGACCCCCAGGTTCGTCCCCATGTCTGTTGGAAAGGGGAAGAAAAAGAAGCCCGTGGTAGCTCGCCCAGCCGTACCCACATCAGACAAGTCAGTAGCGGCGACTGCCACTCAATCTAAATCCACGGAAACAGCCCAGCCTGCTCGCAAACCAAAGGTATCTCTGTTCGGCGTGTCCAATGAAACCACCACTCCAGCCAGCGAACCATCAACCGGGCCGTACAAGCCGATGATGTACGGCTTCGACGAGGACGAAGATGAGGAGCAGGATAACGCACCTGCCTTCTCCGCCCCGGCACCCACTCAATATGCGCCCGCGCCAGCGCAAAATAACCTGACCAACGCAGCTGAGGAGCTCAATCTCTCCGAAGCAGACCGTCGTATGCTGTTTGGCAAAAAGGGCCGCGCCGGCCCAGATTTCTCTTCCGCCAAGATCGTCGAGTTCAACACAGACACGGAGTATGCCCACAACGAGCAGCTCCGTCAACAGGGCGAGACTGTCCAGCACAACCCTCTCAAATCCATTACTGGAACGGGCAAGAACAGCCTGCGCAGTCTTGTCAGCGCGGCCAGCACCCAGAAGGACGCCCTCGAGGAGCACTTTGCGACCTCGTACAGGAACAAGAAAGAGGCCGGGAACCGCTATGGATGGTGAGGGTTGTTTTTCAACGTGCGACTATATACCATTGCATGAGCAGTGCCTCACCGTTATTCGATATCTTGATATCTGCTCTCGAGCATCTGCGAAATGGCCGTCTCGCAGCAAACGAGATTTCTTTCACCACCTTTGTGTCCCTTCACTGGATTCCGTGTTTCGCCGTTTGTCGTCAGCCGCTTGTCGTCAGCCGCTTGTCGTCAGCCGCTTGTCCCGCCGTTTGTTTACCCGCACTGCGATACCCAAAATTTATACGACTCCGCCTCACCTTACTTTCCTGTCAGCTGTCTCACTCTTTTGTTCACAGCCAACCGGGCATGGCTACGTACGACATCAGCAACGACGAATGGGATGATGACGAGCCCGAGTACGTCCCTCCCTCGCCTGTCGTGTCCTACGCCAGTACGGTCCCCACCCTTCCTCTCGACAATGAGCTGGACGAGCTGGACGAGCTGGACGATGAGCTGGACAACGGTCTGCTCCCACCACCCGATTGGCAGCCTGTCGAGGTCCCCGTCTTGCCACACTACGAGCTGTGCGACATCCCCGGCGTCGACAACGAGCACGGTCTCTTCGCCACAGAGGACATTGAGCCGGGCACGCGCATCATCGCCGAGCGGCCCCTCTTCACGCTCCCGCACCCGGGCGACCAGCTTCCAGAGCTCATGGCTGCGTACTCGAACCTCAGCCCGCCCGACAAGCACCTCGTAGACAGTCTCCGACCTGCACACCCATCCACAACCGAGCAACTCCACAACATCGACGAACTTACCACCAAACTCTTCGCCGAGCTGCGCCCCATCCTCACCAAACCCACCTCCGAGCGCACGCCTAGCGAGAACTCCCTTTTCGAGTACCTCATGCCCAAATTCGCAAACGCAACCCGCATCTTGCGCACTGCCGCCCGCTGGCACGCAAACCGCTGCTCCATGACCAACCTCCCGCAAGACCAACGCGCCCACCTCCCAGCCGGCACCCCAGTAAGTGGCCTCTTCCCCATACGCGCCCAGATGCGGCACTCGTGCGTACCCAACTGCTTCGCCAGCTACAACCCGACCACAACGCACCTCACAGTCCACACGACGCGCGCCATCGCCGCAGGCACCGAGCTCACCGTGTCGGCCTTTGCAGACGAAATGTACTACCTCGACTCATCGGCGCGCTACTCGCGCTTCGCAATGTGGGGCCTGGCATGCAGCTGTGAAGCCTGCGACACGACGCACCCGGCCTACGACGGGCACGAGGCGGTCCGCCAACGTACACACGCCCGCGTCGTGCTCACCCTCGCCGTTCTCTCGCACTGGGACCCGCCCTCGAACCTCCCGCACCACGCCCCCGCGCCTCTCTCCCTCGCCGACCTCGACGACGCACAGACGACCATCCTCGCGCTGTGCGACGACCTGCGCCGCACGGGGTGCACGTCGGCGGAGCACGTGCGCTGGCGCATTGCGCTCGTCACGCACATTGTGCCTGCGCGGGCGGCGCTCGTGGGCGACGATGAGAGGGTGCGTGTGTGGCGGGATGCGCTGGAGCAGGTTGGTGTTGGCGAGGCGGTTGGGGATATGTGTTTTGGGGTTGATAGGGAGGAGGTGAGGCTGTTGGGCGTTTTGAAGGGGTGGATTGAGAGGGAGCTCAGAGAGGCTGTGGCGAGGGTTGTCGAGGTGGAGATGGAGCGGAGGGGGATGGAGATGGAGATGGAGATGGAGGATGCCGAGGGGGGTGCAGGAGGAGGAGGTGGTGGTCGAGGGAGGTCGAGGGGGAAGAGGAAGAGGTTTAGGAGGCGGAAGCGGTAGGTGGTGTTTTGTGGTTGTGGTGGCTGTCTTGGGTCTTGGATCTGGGGGTTAAGGTGGGTGGAATGGTTTTGGCGTCGACGAGCTGTGTATAGACTTGTAGAGGTAGTGCGGAGGGACTACACCGCATCACTCTGGTCTCTGTACTTCCGTTGGAACCTGCACCCTTGATGGAAGCTCACCAAACCCGAACGTGCCCACAGGAGCACACGTCTCGACACTAATAAGAAAGATCTAAAATTCATGCTGAGGGTATCTCATAAACTACACATAAACTCCATCCCTCCCCTCCCTCCAGACATCATCGCTGCTCCTGCCAGAGCCGATCAACAACCTGAAACACCGCCGTAACAGCCCGCATCGTCTCAGCATCCAAATGGTGTCCGAAGCGCTGCTGCATCTTATCGGGATGCCAGCGCACGCGCTCGACCTTGAGCAGGGCACCAGGCTGCTCCTTCCAAGCCGGGGAGCCGCGAAGGAAGCGGGCGATTTCGTCTTTTTCGACGTCTCGTGCGCGGCCGGACGCCACGGGCCAGGGGATGAGGTTTTGGACCTCGAGGGCATCGTCGTCGGCGGGGGCAGGTGCGTTCTTCAAGGCGTCCCAACCCCGCGTATACGTGTCCCAAGCAGCGGCGGCGGCTTTTGCGCGCTTGCGCTCTTCGCCGCGGGCAAGGCTCTCTGCCATTTGGCGGCGGATGCGGGCGCCTTCTTCGTCGTAGGCGGCGGATTCGGCGGCGTGCGTCTGGCGGTGCTGCTTGCGTTCTTGGCGCGCGCGCTCTTTGGCTTCGCGCTCGGCGACAATGTGCTGGTGGCTCTTTTCCCACATCTTGGTGCGCACATAATCGGCGTACTCTTCTTCGTTCATCCGCTCTAGCTCGCCGTTTGGGCCTGGTTTTGTGGCTGGGTACACATGCACGGGCTGGCCGTAGACGCCTTCCCAGTAGGCGGCGCCTTCGTCATCGGCTAGTGCGTCGAAGAGAGATTCGCGGAAGGCTTCGTTTGGGTCGATTGAGGGGGGCGATGCGCCTGCTTCGTCGAGGTGGTCGAAGAGGGATTCGCGGTGGCGGTGGTCGGGGTCGTAGTATTCGCCGTCGCGGGTCGATGTAGGGTGGCGGTCGTCATGGGCGGTGCGGTGTCTGCGCTTGTGTCTGCGTCGTGACTCTCGATGCTGCCGTCTTTCCTCGTCGTCTTCTGCTGAATGGTGTCGTCTTGAGGACGAATCCTCGCCGTCCTCATGCCGGTGCCGTTTGGAGCGGCGCTCACGCTCTGATTTTGACTTGAACTGGAATCGAGACGCCTTAGCTTTGGTGTAGACGTCGCTGGCGGCCGCGCCGTCAGCCGGGTCCTCCATGGCGGGCGCTGTGATTCTGCTGCAGGCAGTGACGCATGTGGAGTGAGTGTGGAGTGAGAGTGAAGCGAGAGTGTCGGGAAGAAGGATGCGGAGGTGGTGCGGAGGAGCCGATGATTTCACTGGTGCGCGGCTCGGCGCTGGCTGCCTCGCACCTCACGTCTCGCCGTCTTCCGTCTCGCCTCCACCACACCCACCATGTCCTTCAAATTCGGCCTCAATGTGAAGAACAAGCTGGCGAATGGGCCTGCCAAACCTGGACCCGCCAACAAAACCAAGAAAAAGAAGCCCCTGCTCGGCGGCGACGATGACGACGACAACGTGAAGGCCAAGGCCAAAGCCGTCGACGCACAAAACGTGCAGGAGATTGGCGGCCTCGAGTTTGAAGAGACACTCCCCTCAGCCTCGGAGCCTGCAGCACCCGCACCGCCCAAGCCGAAGAAAGGACAGCCGCCAGCCCCTCCAGCACGCAAGGCAAAGCCAAAGGAAGACGACCCGACCCACGTCGCCAACTCAGCAAGTGCAAAGGAGTCGGAGCGACGCGCCCAGGAGGCCGTCGAGCTCGATGCTTCCATCTACGACTATGATGCTGCATACGACGCGCTGCACGCAGGCGACCGCGCCCGAGCCGCCGCCGAGCGAGAGAATGCCGGCGAGATGAAGCCAAAGTACATGGAGAGCCTATTTGAGTCGGCGGAACAGCGCAAAAAAGATCTCCTGCGCGCACGCGACAAGTTGCTCCAGCGGGAGCGCGAGGCCGAGGGCGACGAGTTCGCCGACAAGGAAAAGTTCGTCACGGGCGCGTACAAGGCACAGCAGGAAGAAGCACGGCAGGCCGAGGAAGAGGAAAAGAAGCGCGTCGCGGAAGAGGAAGAGAAGAAGCGGAAATTCGGCATGGTTGATTTCCACAAGAAGATGCTCATGGAGAAAGAGCGGCGTCACCAAGAAGCCGTCGACGCCGCCGCGCAGGCCTCCAAGACCGGCTTCGTCGCCCCAGCCGCCGAGGACCCGCGCCAAAAGTCCGAAGCAGAGCTCATCGAGGATCTGCGGAAACAGGGCAAGAACGTACTCATGAACGAGGACGGCCAGGTCGCAGACCGCTCGGCGCTGCTGTCAGCGGGGCTCAACATCATCGCGAAGCCCAAGCCGCCGCCATCCACGGCATCGGGCGCGACTAAGCCGAGCGCGTCTCAGCCTGTGTACCAGCCCAAGTCGGGCCGCCAGGCGCAGCGCGAGCGCCAGACGCAGATGGTCATGGAGCAGATTGAGCAGGCGAACAAGCGCAAGGCGGACGAGGAGGCCGAGGAGCAGGCCAGGGTGCTGCATGCGGCCAAGAGTCAGAAGACAGCCGCGGAAATCGGCAGTGCGAAGGAGCGCTATCTGCAGCGGAAGAAGGAGAAGGAGGCTGCGGCCAAGGCGGCGGCTGGGAAGTAGATGCGCCGTTTCTTGCACGTTACGCGGTTCGTTGGTCGCTCGAGGAGGCTGCTAGCTAATTGAATATGATACCCTTTGTATGTGTGTGAACATTATATACGCAGTGTAAACGCCGACGATGGGTCTGGTCTATGCTGTCACCGCGGCAATCCTCTGCTAATTCTTTGTGTCGGATCCACCCGCTCAACACCGTACGATGCATTCAAATTGTAGACCAGCATGCAAGCGAAGGTATAATCTAATGCAGAAAAGAAAAACGCAAAACAGCCTCTAAACCGAGAAATTCAATGCTTCCGCTCCTCGTGCTCGAGCTCCTTCATGTACTTGACAAACGACTTCTTGTGCACCTGTAAACAGTCAGCAACCAACTCAACACACACTCAAGAATCAAACTCACCATGCCAGCATACTTGCCGTCCCGCAGCACGCAGATATACCGCAGCCCGAGCTTCACAAAGCACTCGTACACGAGATCCATCGGCGAATGCACATCGAGCGACACGGGCGCAGGGTCAATGTACGGCGTAAAGTCGCTGGGGTCGTACTGCGGCTGCTCGCCATCATCGCTAGCGGCATGGGGCTCGCGGCCTGCAGCCCAGTCGACCTGCGGCGACATGAGGCACAGCGTGTTTTCCTCGTTGTCGAGCTTGTCGAGGGCGAACTCGAGATCTGGCGCGGGGATCAGGCCGACGAGCACGCCGTGCTTGACGATCGGGAGGCCGCCGTCTAGCTCGCCTGCCATCTGCAGCAGGCGCTGCATCATGCGCAGCTCGGTGGCGGGGATCATGGATTCGTCCGAGATGTCAATGAGGCGGTCGCGGCGCACGCGGGCCGTGATGGCGCCGAGCTCAGAGGTGAAGATGGGGCGCACTTTGTTGTCGAGGAACGGGTACGAGTTCATGTCGGTGAGGAGGTCGTAGATGCTCAGCGGCTCGATGGCGTCGGCTGTCCATTTCGCTACGAGGATGCCGAGCGAGAAGGGGAGGACGTGGTCGAGACTTCCCGTCAGTTCGAAGAGGATGACGGCGAGGGTGATGGTCAGGCGAGTGACTCCTGTCATGGTTGCACCTGCGGCGACTAGAGCGTACACTCCGGGGACAACACAGTCGCCGGGTGGTCCGTCGGGAGAGCAAGTGCCGAAGACTCCCAGGTTGGAGAAACGGAGAGCAAAAAGTTGAACTGTGTGGCCGATGAAACGTCCTGCAAGACCACCAACGACCATGGACGGCACGTAGATACCGGCGGGCACTTTAATACCGAACGTGACGACAGTCAGGGCGGCCTTGATGACGAAGGCGAGGAACAAGACCCAGAGAACCGAAGGAATATGCTCGACCGTCGGGCAGAGGCCATCGCCGGATGCGGTATATGTGTCGCAAGGACTGGCCAGTTCGAACAGAAGCTCAGTGACGGGGAGTTTGGTGTATCGGTTCCAGAAACTGACAAGACCGGTGACGAGCGCAACCAGAAGCACCTCAAGCAGCGGGTGTTTCTTGATGACTGGGATACGACGAAACGTACGGGCCCAGATGCGGGATGCTTTGATGAACAGAGCACCGAGGACGCCGCCGATAGCACCTGTGAAGATGAAGGTGGCCAGCTCGAAGAATTTCCAATCGAGGTGGTACCGGACTTCGAACAGCACAATCTTTTTGGTTCCGTAGGGGTCGAGAAATTTCAGAGACAGGGCAGCAGCCTGAGCGCGTGAGTAGGCCGAGATTATTCAGGGCACGGGACGACTTACAATACAGCAGAAGAATGTTCTGAACAGGGTCTTGGACGGGAAGTAGTAGCTGACTTCTTCCAGGCTGAACAGCACGCCACCAATGGGCGCACCAAAAGCAACTGCTACACCGCTTGCAGCGCTGGCACTCAGAATCTCTCGACGCTTTCCATCGTTGTTGCTGTACTTTGAAAAAATACGGCATGCAATGTTTCCAATGCAGGTTGCGATGTGAACGTACGGGCCCTCCTTGCCTAGACTAAGTCCAGATGCCACACTCAGGATCAGAGCAGCGGTCTTGATGATCAAGGTTCGCAGACCTAGATATCCGTGGAGCACGAAACCGCTCAGGATGACCTTGACCTCGGCAACACCACTGCCAGCAGCGGAGTAGTACACCATAGGTGGGCGGGTCTGTGCCTCGTCGAACCGCGCTCCGGGACTGGTGCTGTGTTTGCCGTCTTGGTCTTCATCGTCGTCATCTTCAAAACGCTGGCGCACTTCTGCTCCTAGATTCTCGTCGAGTGTAGTGAGGGAGATGGCAGACGGTATGACTGTCTTGGTTGTGAGGGTCAGCAGACACGACGCCATGGAGAGCGCCACCACGGATAAGACGTAGACGCCAAACTGCGTGTGGACGACATCCAGGCGATCACTGCGAAACGCCTTGGACCAGTGTACCCAGCCGTCGCAGACAGATGCTCCGTTGCAGCAGCTCTTACGACTTATCGTCCACTGCTTGGTGCAGTAGCCCTGCTTCAGATCGAACAGCGTGCTCTCGGTCGTGTTGACGACGTAGGCGCAGATGGCAGTGAGGACACCAATGATCGCCACGAGGATCCAGCCCTGGGCACCATCAAACCACGCTGCCAGCCGCCCTCGGATGTCTTTGCGGCTCCGGAGTGCCTTGACGCGGTAGGCGTCGGCGATGTTGTCATGCACCCAGTCGGTCGACGTAAACTGGTCGTACCAGACTCGGTTATCCTGCCACAGGGTGGGCTTAGAGGAATGCATGCTGTCCTCCAAAGCAGTCCGTCCGTCGCCCAGGGCGTTGACAAGGCGCTGGCTGAAGGAATGACTAAAGGACCCGGCTCTGCTGTGTCGCAGCCGCATGCTCGTGGGCAGCTGACTGTTGTGCCGCTTCATGCCGGGTCGAGGGGTACCTGGCATCGACGGTGGGACGCTCAGGTAGGACCGCGAGGCATTCCCATGGGCATGGCCCAGCAGACTCGACCGCTCTGTCAGGTTGCTGCGCGTGAGGTCGGTGTCAGAGCCACGCGCCTGGCGGGGCTGGCGGAACGTGGCTACGGGGGACACGGGCGTGGTGACGCTGATTGTGTCGTCGCGCTCGTCGTGGTCGGTAGCATTGTCTTGGGCGCGGTCTTGGATGTCATGGTAGTCCTCGATGCTTCGATAAGCTCTGGGAGCCCTGGACATGGTGGTGGTGGCTCAGGAGTCGCGGGTGTTTGGGCAGTGGAAGCAGATCGGCCAGCTGTGGGGGAAAGTCAGAACCAAAGACATGCCCAGCATATGATTGCGACCCCGGGCACTCAAGAGGTCATCTGGAGGGGCAGTGACAGAGTCAGGGTGCCGCCGATGCGCGCCATGGCTGGCTTGTCTCCACTGCCTAGATACAACCTCACCGCCTCACGAATCCATCTTGGATCACGGCGGCGCGACGGCCAAACTTACCAGTCAGTCTTGAGGCGTGTGTGGCTGGAGGGATGCAAACGACGCTGCTGCTGGAGGCGAGAAGAGAGGGAGGCAGCGACCGTTGCACGATAACCCCCATCATCACCTCACAAAAGGCAACAATAGCGCGAGGGCGTGTGATCTCGAGTCTCCACGCGATGGCAGCCCATGACGGAGCCTTTCAGGGTCCAGGGATTCGCCTGATCATCGCCGCGGGCCAATCACGCGCGCCCACACCCCACCATCTGCTTTGTCGTCGACGACTCAGCCCGCGGTAAACAAGACAAAAGTTCTCTGGTCTGGTCGTAAGCAAGAGCGCCTGTTCACTTGTCTTGTTGTTTTTTTGCTCGCCCGTAGAGGATCCGCCCGTTCGTGCTACATTTGACGACGCAGACACGCTTCGCACCGCAGCCACAGGCGTCTGACATGGTGAGTGGCCGAGTTGTGGCCGACAGGCTGAGCCGCGACGACACTGACACACCCTACAACTAGCCTGCTCTGTATCATCAGTTCTTCTTGTTCGGCGATTCCATCACCCAGGACTCGTTCGACCAGCAGCGCGGCTTTGGCTTCTCGGCAGCACTCCAGGCAGGTCAGTCAGCCCACACGGCGATCCACGCCCGGTTGCCGCTCCATGAGCCCGCTGACACGGTGCAGCCTACATTCGGCGGCTAGATGTCGTTAATCGCGGCTTCAGCGGGTACAATACTCGCCAAGCACTCCGCGTGCTACCGACCATCATTCCCTCGCCAGAACAGGCCAAGATCCGCTTCTTGGTAAGTCCCTCCAAACACACGGCATACGTCCTGGGCTGAACAACCCGGCAAGACCGTCTTCCTCGGAGCCAACGATGCCTGTCTTCCCGATGCCCCAAGCAAGCAGCACGTTCCTCTGCAGGAATACAAGGCCAACTTGGAGAAAATAATCACCCACCCCCAGATTGTGGCCCACAACCCCCGCATTGTTCTGATCGCTCCTCCTCCGGTCAACGAGCATCTCTGGTGGCCAAGGGACCAGGCCAACGGGCACGCCGCCGTGTCGCGGACAGCGGCTGCGACGAAAGAATACGCCGATGCAGCCTGTGAAGTGGGCGCAAAGCTCGACATTCCCGTGATAAACCTGTGGAAGGCGTTCATGGCCAAGGCAGCTTTCCAGTCTGATAGCTGGAAGACTGGCGATGACCTGCCTGGCTCGCTGGCCATTCCACAGGACGATGCCCTGGTCGAGCTCATGTACGACGGTAAGGCGCCTCCACCGATACCGCCATATCGCAACTAACAGATCTGCAGGGCTCCACTTCAACCCCGCAGGATACGATGTGTTGTTTCAAGAGCTGGTCAAGCTCATTGCGGAGAGGTGGCCGGACCAGGTTCCTGAGAAGCTGCCCATGGTCTTGCCAGCGTGGAACGATCCCCGGGCGTGGGAGGCGTGGGAGAAATCCCAAGATCTAAACTAGACTTCGACCGAACATGTAGATAGCTGTTTGATGAACATACCTGAATGCGACATAGATGGTCGTCGTCGATTACTACTGTGCCTTGGCTGTGGGGTATGCAACCAATCGGAGGCGGAGCATGCACGGATGGACCGTTTGTCGCGCTTCCCCATCATCGACACCTTCCACCCCCATACTACTCACGGCGAATTGTCGTGACTACACACTGCGAAGCAGCATTCTGATTGCTTTGCGCACTCTGCGATCCCGCTGCTTTGGATCGCGCGCTCCACCCATCCCAGTCTCTCGTGACACGTCTACATACTACCATCCAACGCATCTCGCTCACTGCACCTCGCATTGCGCAACCTCCACGCCCTCTGTGCTGGCCTCGACTCACCTCCCGTAACCGAAGCCTCCGGCACATCCCTCTCCGCCGCCACTCTCGACCTATCTAACACTGTCTCGGCTTGACCCGTCGGGGACTTGACTTCCCCGCCTTGCCACGGCAACAGCTGAATTAGGCACCACTCGACCTTCCGAGGTACCTACAAAACAGACAAACAACGCCCAGCTCGGAGGATACCAGAGGAGGCTGTGGAAGAGGGTGGTGTGACCGTTGGTGCGAATCGCTGGTAGGGGGGGCGAGGTGGCACAGCGGCAGGAGGGGTCTCGCAGTTGAGCGGTCCCGTCGAGGGATGAAAGACTTGCCACAATGGATCCAGAGAGCGTAGCCTTCCAGCCCCGTGACGATTTCTGGCGGTTCCAGAGCGAAATGCTCCGGGTGCAACAGAACCAAGCCGAGCTAGCTGACCGTGTGGCCCGCCTGGAGAGGAAGCAGGACGATGACTCGCGTCTGAAGAACGTCTGGGGCACGTCTTCGCCCTTTCCTTCAGTCCTGGGCGGGACTCCGCAACAAGGTGCGTTTGTTCTTGTTGTCTGCGCCATGGCTATACTGACTGGCCCTAGTTCCCTTGCAGCAGCCGACAGCCGAGCACTTCTCCAGCTTTGACGAACACTCCAGCAACCTCATCGGTAACCTCCAGCTCGACGCAGACAATGAGCCTCGCCGTGTTGGGACTACATCCCGTGCCAACAGCGTTCGATTCGACGAGACCGCTAATCACGGTCACTGGGCACACGCTTCGCGAACGTCGCTGGACCTGATACCCCGCACGGGAAGTGGACTGGGCGGACATGCCCTGAGCGAGCGAAGCTATTCATACAAGTCGGATGGGAGGCAAAGTTCGGCCGGCCACTCTGTGTACTCGGCTACTTCTGGACGCGCAAACAGCCTCACCAGCCACGGGCCTGCGACACCGCTAGAACCACCAGGGCTGGCTCCCGGTCTGTTCATACTCGGCTCTGTTCCCTCCATAATACGTTGCTGGCTCAACACTAATTTCAAGCACAACACCCTCCTGTACGCTGCCGTGTGCACCGGTTCACGGACATCGTGTTTGGACGTCCATCTCGTTGAGCAGCTCGGATTCCAGGAACAAGTGACAATAGGTGATGATGGTGTCCGCAAGATCAGACTCTCGGTTTACCTCCCCGAGGCTGTGCGCATTTCGGGATCGTCGTCACGGTCAGGCAGTCCAGAACCTCAGCTTCCGTCTGTCGCCGTCGTCTTCACCATTGTCGACGAGCACGAAACGAATCCAAAGGGCATCCAGATCTTCCTTGGCAGCGACATGCTGCGGGCTCACAATGCCGACGTTCTTTTCTCTTCCAGCCAACTCACGCTTTACGATGATGACCGCAGCAAACTCCAGATTCCGCTTGTGCGGCCAGAAGACGAATGTGTCTTCAATTCCCTGTCAACCTCGCACAGCAATCGGCTTGCCGGCACACTCTCTGGTGTCGGTAGAGGGAGTGCACATGAGGCACCGGCACATGGGAATGTAGGCGACAAGCCGATCGCTGTTGCTCACCCGCCTGATACAGCTGCATCCAGCTCGGATGAAGGGAGCACGGGCCACACAGACCATGAACAGCGTGCATGTCCAGTACAGGGTTCATCGACTCAATCCGACTCGGGTCATGCGCAAGATTCTAGCGCTCCCACAGCAGTGGCACGCTCGGGACCACCACCTGCCATGCTGAGCAGCTGGCGCCGTGACACGACGGAAAAAACAGCTCCAGGCTCGCTGGATTGGGCAAACGTGGGTAAAACTGCAGCCCCAGCACCCAGCTATCAACGTCGTGACACGGGCATCAAAGTGTTGAGGCCTTCTAAAGCAGGTACACGCACGCCGTCCATGTCGACGCTGACGACGGGCGGGGGCCAGTCACGCTTCTACGACGATGGTAAGAAGAAGAGCGAGGACGGGCCAGCGACAAGCTCGCCGGGACTGGTGCTCAAGCGGTCAGTGTCTGGGGAGCAGGGCAGCGAGACCAAGGCAGGTGTAGCGAAGAAGCGGTCGGCCAACCCGGTGGGCGGCGCGTCTGCCTTTGCATGGCTGAACAACATGGCCAAGTGAGGGATGGCCTGGGATTGTGGCAGGTAGTAATGTGTCTCTACGAGGTGTGGGTGCCTGGAGTGAATGGCCCGGAGTGTCCCAGAATGCGTGTGCAGTATTGAGTGATGTGAGATGCGAGTAGAGTGAAGCGCAGGGTCGTCAGCCTTGCCGTGTACTAGGTACTGTACCTAAGCGAGCTCGCCTTAGCCCGCGGCGGCAGCGGAGGGCAAATGTAAGTGACGACGGCAACGATTCTTTTTGCTTGCAATTTGCAACCCACGCAATCTGCGCCTCCGCCGCCTGCACCTGCGCCTCCGCTCTCTGCCGCGTGCCTTCCCCGCTTGCCTAGTCTGTCTTGGAGCCGCTGGCTCTGGGCAGCCCCCGCGCTTCACGACGGCCTCCACCAAGAAACGCAGGACGGTGACCCCGGCGCAGACACACGACCGCTCCTCCCCGCACCCGCCGCCCGCCGCCAGCCTCCGCGCCTCTGCCTCACCGCCGCGCTTCCTGCCCCCGCACCTGCACGGCGAAGTGCGAGACGCCTCCCACGACGCGGGCCCCCTCTCCGTCCGCGGCGAGCACACGGCCACCGGCGCGAGCTCGCCGAGCGAAGCCTACGCCAACCTCTCCCTCGAAAACGGCGACCATCCCATGACACGCACCCCGCGCGCTTCTTCGCCAGCCAAGCGTCTGCACTCCGACATGGACGACGCCAGCAACATGGATGTCGACGCCCCGGCCCTGTCCACCACAAACGCTGCCCGGCCCCCACGCAGTGCCCGCGCAACCTCGGTCGACATGGCCGATGCTCCCACGCAGCCTGGCAGCCCCGACGCCAACGCCGAGATTCCCAGCCTCGACGAGCAGGTCGCTACTGTCCTTGCCATGACGCATGCGCTGCTCCACGACCAGCAAGAAGGCTACGCCATCTCGGGGAGGTGGCTTGAGCGCGTCTTCGCGAGAACATCAGAGCACAGTGGAAAGCCCCAGGAGTTCAGCAAGGACGCAACGCAGGGGCCGATTGGTCCCGTGGACAACTCAGACCTGGTCGACAACGAGGCTCTTCGGGACAGCCTGATCGACGACCGCGGCGATGCCTTTGTGCCGCTACGGAGGGACGTCCAGCTCGAGCAGCACTTTGAGATGCTTCCCACCAAAGCATGGGATCTCGTAGTCGGCTGGTACGGGCTGAAGCAGGACACTCCCGTCATCCGCCGTCGTGTCCAGAACACGGTACCGGATAAGAGCAGCGAGAACCTCCAGTGGGAACTCTATCCCCCCGTCTTGACCATCCGCAAAGTGCGCAAGACGTCCAATACTACTACGGGAGATATCAACGTCGCAGAGCAGATTGTTGCCAGTAGAAACGACAACTACCAGAGCTTCCTTGACAAGGCAAAAAAGACTGCAGGCATCGATCCAGCCAACAAGGTTCGGGTCTGGAGGATCATCAAGTCTCTCGACTCGGACGACTCCACATCCAGGCCGCTTCCACAGCCTCAGACTTCGGGCATGCTGACTCCGGACGCCTCACCCCGTGGAGCATCCCCAGCCACCCCCGCGCCGACACAGCGAGCCTTACTCACCATGGATGCGACAAGCTTCGAGGGCCTGGCATACGGCACCGAGCGCGAGCTGGTCACCGGCAAGGACGAAAAATCGAATGAGAACTCCAATCCATCCCTGACTCTGGATGGTGCTGGCCTGGGTCAAGATCAAGTGATTGTTCTCGAGGAACACGACGAGAAAGGCGAATACATGTCAGACACCGTCAAAGTTGCACCCAAGAAAGCAGCACCCAAGGCGGCACAGAGCAACCCAACCAGTGGCCGGTCCACTCCCGCTGGAGGACCGCTCACTCGAGGACGGACTCGCAACGGCAAGGTGCGCGGCCACGTTGGACTGACGAACCTTGGCAACACCTGCTACATGAACTCTGCCCTCCAGTGCCTGCGAAGTGTCGAGGAGTTGAGCTTGTATTTCCTGAGTGGAAAGTGGAAGGAAGAGATCAACAAGACCAATCCCATCGGCCATAAGGGCGCCATCGCCAGCTCGTATGCTGGTGTGCTCGACGGCATCTACAGCATCAACGCCAGCTCGTCCTTCTCACCGAAGCAGTTCAAGAACACCCTTGGTAGGGCCAACAGTTTGTTCTCGGGCTACGGTCAGCAGGATTCGCAGGAGTTTCTGAGCTGGCTCGTCGACGCCCTCCACGAGGACCTGAACCGCATCCACGACAAGCCCTACCGCGAGAACCCAGATTCCGACGATAACACATTCCGCGACCCTGAACTCATCAAGGAGCTCGGCGAAACCTACCGAGCGAACCACAGCGCACGCAACCACTCCGTGTCAACCGACTTGTTCAGCGGCTTCTACAAAAACACCATGGTCTGCCCAGAGTGCGAGAAAGTCAGCATTACATTCGACCCATACAGTCAACTGACGCTGCAGCTCCCCATCGAGCAGGCTTGGAGACACACCATCACGTACGTCCCTCTACACGGCAAAGTTCAGCAGCTTGAAGTGGACATCGATAAGAACGCGACCATCAAGACTCTGAAGGAATATGTTGGCAAGCGATTTGGAGGGGTCAAGGCAACCCATCTGATGGCCTCGGAAATCTACAGCCACAAGTTCTACCGCCACTTCGACGACAACGCAGTAATTTCCGAAACCAACATCACTGCGCGGGATGACGTTTACTTCTACGAGCTCGAGCATGCCCCCAGCAATTGGCCGGCACCCAAGAAGAAGGGCTCGAAATACAGGCCAATGATCATGTCGCACTCATCCGACGAGGACATACCCACTTCGGCATCGCCTCTCCACGACCGGGTTGTCATTCCCGTCTTCCATCGGGGGCCTACCACGTCATCGTACCGAGGACAGAGCTACGCGATGGCGTTGTGGCCGTTCCACATCGTGGTCACTCGCGAAGAAGCCCGGGACTACGACGCGATTCTGCGAAAGGTCCTTGCCAAGGTGGGCCAGTCAACAACGCGGCAGATCTTGACAGAACTGGGTGGAGACGTCTTGGCTCAGTCTCGCCCTGGCTCAGATGTTGTGCTGACTACAGATGAGGATGTCTCGCCGAACAACGACCCACGCGTCAAGGACGGATCCATTGAAGGGGAAGACATGGTTGAGGTCACAATGACGGATGTCGATGCATCAGCAGCGCAAGCAGTTGATCAGTCTGAGCTTCCCGAAGTCCTCAGGCCGGGCAGCTTCATCAGCCCAGAGTTCAGACAGCTTTTCGAGCTGAAGCACACTCGCAGGAGCAACGAGGTGGTCACGACTGGCTGGAACACAGTCGACGCCACCAAGGCCTTGGAGCCAATTTCCAAGCGAATTCCTGTCCAGCCAGCCCAAGACTCTGAGCAATCCTCTCCTGCAGGCAGCGTAGATTCTTCGAGCGAGGAGGACGGAGACAGCCCTCAATCTGGTGCCGATGCCGATGCCGCCATCGAAGCAGCAAACGTAAGCAGCGACGAGGATGCTCCCGCGATCGAGCGTGAAACATCGGAACAGCTGAGGGGCGGTCGCCAAAAGAAGAAGAGCAAGAAGGCGATGAAGCACCAGCGTAAACTCGAGCGCATGAACCGGTACAGCAAGAAGAACTGGAAGTCGAAGAAGGGCAAGGTGCCTGAACAACCCGTCTACCTTGATGGGCCCGACAATGACGATGAAAACCACAGTTTGATCAGGATGGGCGAAGCCCTGGTGCTCGACTGGAATGCCGACGCGTTCGATGCGCTCTTCGGCGGCACCTCAGAAAGCGATTCCCGCGGTATGGATGCAATGAAATCCGTCGACACTTTCGATGACGCCGAGGTGAAAGAGAAGAAGGCCAGACGGATAGCGCGGAAGAAGAACGGCATCACTCTTGAGGAATGCTTCATGGAAACATCCAAGAGCGAAGTATTGTCGGAGGACAACGCGTGGTACTGCAGCAGATGCAAGGAACTACGACGCGCGACCAAAACACTCGATGTCTGGACGGTACCCGACATTCTTATCATCCACCTGAAGCGCTTCAGCGGCTTCCGGAGCTTTAGAGACAAGATCGAAGACCACATAGATTTCCCCGTCGAGGGCTTAGATTTGTCGGGCAAGGTTGGCTTCCCAGAGGGCAAGGATCTGACATACGATCTGTTTGCCGTGGACAACCACTATGGTGGGCTGGGCGGAGGACACTACACAGCTACTGCACAGAACTTCTACGATAAGCAGTGGTATGACTACAACGGTAAGCACTCAGCCAGGCTACCATGTCTGAACAAACCTAACACGCAACAGACTCGATAGTGTCGAAATGCTCGTCGGGCGAGAAAGCCGTTACCCGCAACGCCTATCTCCTCTTCTACCGCCGCCGCTCGTCGACCCCTTTAGGTCCCGCCTCGCTTCAAGCAATCGTGCAGGGAGAAACCAATCCCGACTCTGAGCCAGACTCTGAAAACGAAGCCCGATCTCGCTCGCCGATAGCGGGAAATGGCTCGCGCCTCGGCGACTTGTCCCGCAATGGGTTGTCGAGAGCTGGCGCAGCAGGAGCGGGAGCAGGAGTCCTGGGCGCGGGTGGCTCAGCGCTCTCGGGAGTCGGAACACATCACGCGAACGGAGCCGAAGCCGAGATCCTGACCGATGATGATCCGCCTGCCTTTGACGAAGACGAAGGGTACGGCGACTACGAGGAGGGCAACTTTGCCGGCATCAACACTGGCAGTGGTGACATGTATGAGCCGCTCAGCCGATACGACGACACCCCCGCGTGGAGTTTCGACGGTGTCAAGTCGTCCAACCGGATCGGGGACGATTCTGATGATGTTGCCTCGGACGCACCGAACCTAGGCTCCGAAAGTGACGACGACAACCTGGCGTGCCGCCTGATTAAGGATTTCGGAGACGACGATCTTAATGTCCATGCGGGCGAGTCGACGCCCGTTGAGGGCATCCCGCCCAGGCTTGGCGGTGAGGAGGGCGACGGCGAGGTCACTGAGATACGCATTGCAAACAACTAATTTGCCTCGTCAGTGAAAGGTACGTGTCGCTGAGCAGCGGTACATGTGTGTTTCTTTGGCCGCGCTCGACGTTGCATTTAGGCGCTGGCCTGCTCATCTTCGGACTTGTGCCAGGCATTCCCAAATTTTGTATCTCGCATGGCGTGCTAAGGACTCTCGGGTCCTGTGTTGGCTCGTCTGGAAAGGCTTTCTTCTGGCATTTCGGTGCGCGCATTAGACTAGACAATCATGATGGTTCCGTCGACTCTGGTGTATATGACGGTGGGGGTGGTCTGTGACCGAAGACGTGCGCGTGCTTCGTGCAATGGCAGGCGCCACGAAAAGTATTGTTATGATTTGATATGCGTTAGCCTGAGCGCACCTCGCTGTGTTCACACGTAGTGCAATATGGTATGTTACTACTTTCATGACTGCAAACTCAAAGAACACGACTGGCGACCAGCTCAACCTCACAACAGTCCCGCTCACGCTTTCTTAACGCACTCAATCAGTCCTCTGCGGCCGAGGGATTCCTTCTCCCACCAAATTTTCTTGATCTGCAGCCCACAGCTCTCGACCAATTCCCGCCACTGCTCCTCGGTCCGCTCCAGCGACCCCAGCTGCATCATGTGCCAATCCATCTTGGCCTCAAAGGGCTCCAGTCCGCGCACCGGCAGGACCATATCATTAATCAGAACCACTGAATCCTCAGCCATGACAGCCACGATGTTTTCGAGGATAACCCGCGCCTGTTTCTGCGGCCAGTCATGCAGAATGTAGCGCAGATAATACGCCTTTGCGCCCCGGACTGCCTCGGGCTGCGGCTCGAAAAAATCATGTCCGACCCTGACGATGGACTCAGGCAGGTCCTCCGCAGACCCCACCACGTGCGGGAGGTCCTCAACGACGAGTTTCCCAGGCAGCGCGGGGTACTGCTCTGCGAACTTGCGCGCCTGGTGGCCCAAGCTGCCGCCGACGTCGACGAGCAGGACGCGGTGCGGGTCGTCGATGCGCAGCTCGTCGGCTGCGGGGTACGCTGCGACGAACGAGTCGTTTTCGCCCGCCTTGTTCATCGCCATCGTTGCGTTGAAGGCCGCCGAGAACCGCTCGTTGCCTGCTCGCTGCAGGAACTCAAAGTACGTTGTGCCTGTGCAAGCGTACGCGGCGCTAAGGGGCGCGGCGCGTGCGTCGTGCGGGTTGGTGTAGTGCGTTTTTTCGAGGTAGGCCGGGAGGGATGCGACAGAGGGGTAGATATGGGTTATGTGGATTACGGCTTCGCGGAGGGGCGAGCCTGTTGCGAGGGTTGGGGCGGCGGCGGTGGGCGTGTAGGTGTTGTTTGCGGATTCGGAGAAGATAGAAACGGAGACGAGCATGTGGAGAATTCGGCCTGGGGGGGGAGTTAGGAAGGGGGTGGGAGGTGAGGTGAGGTGAAGGGGAGAGAGACGCACGGATGAGGTTCACGTCTGCGTTGCTCTTCTCTGCTAGCTCTGCAGCGGTGATGGGGGCGTTATGCGCAAGGGCTAGGTCGACGAGGTTCAAGTCCACGGCGATGCGTATCGCGATGGGCTCGTAGATTGCCTGGGGTGGGGAGTTAGTTGGGGGGTTGTTTTGCCATGTCTTGTTCTCCTCACTGCAAGGGGAGATGGGAAAGGAAAAGGAAGGTATAATATACCCAGAACTGGCGGATGAACTTCTCGACCGGATTCTCCAGTGCGATGCTCAGCTTCTGGCAAGCTTGGAGCAGGGCAGATCGGTCTGCTTCTTCCATTTGGGCTGGTCCTTTACCAGCTGCATCGAGGATCTGCTTTGTTAGCGACATTGTGTATTCGAATTGTGGTGTTGAGAATAGATGAATAGATTTCTGGTGGTTGAGTATTCGCGACGCCTTTTATACATGCTTCTACCGACCGGGATGGAGTGGAACTGCCGTGCTTCCGCCTTTTATGCAGTTCAAGTGTACTGGGACCGAGTTAGCACTTACCAGACCAATTGCAGATTTTCGTTTCCGATCGAGATGCGCCGTGGGGTAGGCGTAAGCTGACGCATCTCGTCTAGAAGAGGAATAAAGAATGGATTTCAAAGCCTCCCTCATTGTAGTTGATCACACAATACTCCAGCAAACCAAATCGGTGCACTCTCACATTCGATCTGAACAAACAGTCCACTATCGTCGTTTGCATCAGCTGCGCGTCTCCCCGACTCACACTAGCATGAGAAGCGCCGGCCAGTATATCTCGACCTTGACGTCCACTGCAAGCTGCGCGTCACCCGCGAACAAATGGACACGCTGCAGCTGGCACAGACAACTGCCGAACAAGGCAACTGGAGCCAAGCTATTCCCGCAAAAACATAACCATTTCCGTAGGTCCACGTGCACAGTGGCTTGCAAGCCCGTCAGCAGACGGGAGGAGCTCAATCAAGTACAATACTCGCAGAGTAAGTTGAATAAAGATGGTCACGAAAGATTTTAAAAGAGATTGAAGGAATGGCTAGAGAAGATATGAACGAGGTGCAGTATGATACGCCCAAGGGATACTGAAAACCTAAGATCCGAAGTCCAAAGCAGAGAGAAGACAGACGGACGGAAGTCCTGAACGGCGGACACTGTGGTTGCGGTGGGACAGGGATCATACGAGCCAGTCAGGCTGCATACAACCAGCAACCACACACAGCCCACTACCACGACCGTCAAGCCCACCTACAGACCTGCCGACTCTACACCAACGCATCCAGCGCCGTCAACGCCATCCTCTCCCCTCTCCGACGCCTCTCTGCGCCGGACCCCGACTCCCTTTGCCCCACCATCTTCCGCGCCCTGAACCACAACCACCTTAGCCAGGTTTTACCTCCAATAGAAAATTACTAAATTTTCAAAGTTCCATCCAATGAACAAGCCAATTCGACGTAGCTCGAAATCCGCCCTCTTGGCTTAGTGGTAAAGCGTATCACTAGTATTTCAATACTTGACATGATAAGATCGCTAGTTCGATTCTGGCAGAGGGCAGCTTTTTTTTTGCTGGGGTTGGACATGACAAAGTCAGAGAGACGCATGGTGTGGATGGAGGGTTTGGAGTTGAGTTTTTGCAGGTGAGCTGAAGAGGGGGAAGGGCACGGAAGAAGTGATGGTCTCGTGACGGCCTCGTAAATTGTGACGCTCTATTCCGATGCATGGTCTATAATCTATTCTACACGCTCACTTGATTCCAAGCTCTTTTTCAAGGCCCATCTCCTTGCTAAACACCGATTCCTCTGCCGTACCAGCCGGCGGCGTCTCCAGTTCCACCTGCACCGTCTTCTCGTCCGTCTCGGCCTCTGCATCCTCGCCGTCAAACACGTCCGCCTCGCTCTCGCTATCGAGGCGCCTGAACAACAACCAAAACACGCCCGTCGTAAGCGCCATAGCGCCCGTGAGCGACGCGTAGAAGATCAACAAATACGGATCCGTCGCCGCGGGGGTCAGCGCCATAGCGACGGCCGAGCCCATGCCTGCAATCAGCAGGCTGATGGCCTGGACGACAACCTTCATGTTGGCGGGCGAGTAGTCGTACGCGTACTCCATGGCGGTGACCATTGCGAAGATCTCGCCGATGGAGATGAGAATGTAGAGCGGGGCCTGCACCCAGATGTTGACATGGCCGTCGGTGGCGTAGATGGCGTGCTGGACCAGCGTCGCGTAGAGCATGCCCAGCACGACGAAGACGAAGCCGATGGTGATGCGCGCCACGGGCCCCAGGTAGATGCGCCGCCGGTGCAGGAACGGGTACAGGACTTCCTGGATCAGCGGGCCGAAGACGATGCAACCGACCTGGTTCATCGCCGCGATGAGGTCGTTCGGTGTCCCGTGTGATGCCATTGCGCCAGCTTGTGAGATCAGGTTGTTTTGCATCTGGTCGAAGCAGACGTAGAAGACGACAAAGGCGAGGAGCACCCGGCAGGCTTGCAGGCCGCGCGTGATCTCGTCGACGAGTTGGCTAGTCCAGGGGACCGTCGTGTTGCGGTATTTGGACTGCCAGCTGGGGTCGGCGTGGGCCATTTTGAACCCGCTCTTGCAGGCGCATGTGACGATACGGGCGGCTGTTGGGAGGATGTTACTCTCGTGGGGCACGCGGATGTACCACTGCCGCCCCAGGATGAGCATCAGCATCGACACGACCATGAAGCCTAGTGTGAGGCCGTATGCGCTGGCGAAGCCAGAGTGCTGCTCGATGTAGACTGTGGCGAACCAAGACAGCGAGCCAACGTTGCCGACCCAGTAGTACAGGTTGTAGATATACTGAAGGGTGAGTTGACGGTCGGTGATCACCTGCTCGCCAGTTTTCAGCGTGATGACTCGAGGCTCCTTCTCGGAGTACTGATCTGCGATGAATGGGACCATTATGGCACGGAACCCGCCACCACCCAGACCTATCAGGACCATGGAGACGACGAGCCCGGGCAAGCCCCATCCTGCGTCGATGCTGCTGGGTATCGAGCTGACCGTGAGGATGGCCCAGCCGGCACAATACAAAATCACGCTCATGACCAGGGTGGTGTATCTGCCGAGCCGGCTGTCCGCTAGCACGGCGAAGAAGGTAGGGGCTGTGTAGTAGAAGATGTAGAAAGCACAGTACACTCGTGTAGCTGTTGACTGCCCAAAGTTGAGCGCTCCAGGCGTCTCATCCTTGGCGTAGTTTGGAGGGTTCTGCATGTAGTTTTCTAGAAAGCAAGTCAGCTTGGTTGTGTTGATGTGTCGAGCAGGGACAACGAACGCCATGGTGCTGTTCCACCCCAGAAAGCTGCTCTTTCCCAAAGCCCGATGACTGCCACAGCCCAGAGGCGCCATGGTACTTGGTCTCTGACTCGCCTCAAGTTGAGCGTGCCGGCTTCGACAGCGCCGATAGATCTTGATGTAGAGTATTCAGAACTGCTGTGAAGTGTTAGGTATGTCTATCTGAAGAATGATGGGACAAGTTTACCTGCTGCTCGTGCAGTCCTGGCATGATGGTTCTGTACCAGCAGAACCGGACGGGGTATCTTTTGTATGCATTGCTGGACGACTTGTTCGATCGACTCCCTGATATCGACTCCGGAAGGAATGTAATGGGTTGATAGAAGTATTTGATAGCAAACACAGAGGTTTGGGCGTGTTTTACCAACAAACGCTAATGGTAATAGAATGAACAAGACCGTGCTGGATTGCAACAACTCGAGGAAACTCGCACTTCTTGTACGCTCGGCCAAGTGATAGTCGTGCCCGTTCTGGCCGTATGCGGTATTTCTACAGCGTCGACGACCGCGTTTGCGAGTAAGTGGAGCTGGGGTGTGTTTGGACAGAATACTGTATGCAAGCAACTATAGCCTGGGTATGCGCTCTAGAGGCGTACGCCGAATGGAACCCGACGCGGCGCACGCTGGCTGCGCCTGCATTACGTTTCCAAAAGTGGATGCGCCCACGTCACACAAACGTGCCGAGGCCAGTCAATCCACCCCGTTGCGTCAAGAGACAGCTGTAAATGGCGGCCGGATGCAAGCCGCCGCGGCGGTCCTTCCCTGGACCTGGCGGCTGGGACGGAAGCGAACAGAGCTACAGCAAGGCTGATGCAGGCGAGGCGTTTTGAAGGGTGATGGGGTGGTGATGTGTGTGACATTCACCTCGACGACCCGCGTCACGGGCTGCTTTTTTGTTCCCATCCAGCTCGAGTTGCAGGCTCCGAGGCTGCCATGATGGACGCGGATGATTTCAGTACTTCGTCACGTAATGGGTTGATCATGCTGGACAGAACCGTAGGTGTGCTCAAAGAATGGACTAGACTAGCGTAGTAGCCATCATATTTCCGATGAGCTGAACGTCAGCTCTCAGATCGACGAGCTTGAATGAGCCGCTAATCTAGGCGGCTCCGGCGAACCATGTAGATCTGACTGGCCCAAACTCTGAATTACAAGCCAGACTATGACGAAAATGGCTCATGCCTAGAATTAGGTAGAGAAACATGGTGCCTCGTGAGGCGCTGTGCAGCATATTCAGATTAATGATAGCCTATGGTATCTCGAGGACCATGTGCCAAGTCGAGCTATCATTAATACGGGCTTGAGGCTGTGAGAGTGCTCAAGATCCGACTTGTAGCGTCGCCGCAAACAAAGCCATCCTCTCTGGAAAGCAGATTGAGGCCCCAGGCAGAGGCACCTGGACGTCGATTAGTTACTCGACATGCACGGCCTGTATGTTGCCGAAGCCAACCGTACATGGCACGTCCAGATCGTTCATGGCCGCCTTCAAAAACACCGCATTACGCACCACGCACCATCAGCGATCAACAATCACCTCATTCGGACCTCCTCTCGAGCGCAGCGTCGCAACACGTCCTTGCCGCCGATGTTTCAGACGTGGGCATAGAGAGGCGATGAGGTAAGTTCGCCTCGTTCGGCCCCGTGTCCAAGTACGGCCATACCCAGGGGGTGGTAGCTTGTCGTACACTATCGATCTGGTGCGAGGCGCACGCCCTGTTTCGCGCCGTGTGCTACCCAGCGCAGCCGTTGCAACGCTATGCTAGACGGGGCGCCTCTCCCGCTGCGGTCTCAGCTCGCGCCGTTGAGCGATCGATGCGGCTGGAAAATGGGGGATCGTGGGGTTGTATTTTGGGGCGTTCAGCAGAATACTCAGCGTCGAGTCCGTATCCATAGAGTTTTCGGTAGTGTGCTATGCATGTTTCTAGAGGTTACTGCTGTGCTCGTTGGATTCAGAACCATGTCCCAGATCTGGTACCGCATGGCAGAAGAACCCTGCTGCGCATCTATGCACCCGGCATCTGCGTTGAACCATACGTCTGTCCGCGATTCTGCGGTTTGATGCAAGGCGCAGCGTTCCTCGCTGTACGGGCCTTGCATCCAGCAACCCGGTTCCTCAAGTCTTGTCCTGCAGAAGACGTCACTGGCACGCGCCATGTGCGGAGTAATTGTGACACCGACAAGGCTTGCAAAAGAAGCGGTGAGTACGACTCCCTATTACAAATTTGTCGGCCGAGAGGTCTGGGCAGCAGAAGCATCGTGCAATTTACGAGAATGATATTTGCGAGCCGTCATCTATCGACGAAGCCGGTTTCTATGCCCGGCTGCTATGCAAAACCTCGGTGCGACAGGTGTCGCCTCGATTGGGAAGTCTTGCTTTTTGGCACTTGAGGTGCCGAGACGCCATGTGGCCACATGGGGTTGCAACGGGTCCTGTAATCGAGAAAAAGTAAAAACGAGAACGAATGCAGGCAGTCTCGAAGCGTAAAGGGACCGTCGCTAGATGGTGGCGCCCACAGAACTGATTCGCAACATATTGCTGGGGTTGACGACGGGGCAAATCTTGCTTTTGCATGGCAACGTATGATCTCAGCTCGAAAACTGGGTGGCAGACGATGGAAGCGTGATTGCATGTTCATAAATTGTTAGCAGAAGAGTATCTGGCGTTGACATTCTAGAAGGCCGTTACGGGCGCACCATGCTGGGAGGATAGTCCACGGGATATAGTCCTCGTGGCAAAGAGGCAACATGAGGCGGTTACTCAAATGTTCGGTATCGGTGTTCCGCTGCGTGCCAAATCGCATACAGTGGACGACCCGATAGTACAGCGCGAAGCTGGTTCCTCTGAAAAAAGCACAAGCCAAAACGACGATGCTCACACCCGGGTTGCTAGGCTCTGTAAGCGACGCGCGATTCTGGCACGTAGTGTTGCAAGTCGCCCGCCGCAGCGGACAAGGCCGGGTCTGTTCCCGGCCTGGTCTGTCACCCGAGGGTAAACGACCACTGCCACTCGCGCAAGACGTCCTCCCAGGCTCTTCGTTTCCCGCCTGCGAGCTTCGGTCTCCAGACCTCTTTGAGTACTTTCTGAACACTGTCAACATTTTCATAGCGGTTCCGGTCGGAGATTTCCTTCAGCCGTTGAGTGCATTTTTCGATGGTGGCTTCGTCGTCCAGCTCAGCACCAGCCAGGAAGATGGGATACAGGAGACTGGACTCTGCAGGGCTGCCAGCGGGAATGCGGGTGATGAACTCCATGGCACGGGAAGCGCAGCCGGGGACCAGCGACACATGGGCGGGGGATTTGCGGTAGAGCTGGATGAGTGCGGCGAGGCGGTAAGACTCGGCCAGGGCGATGAGATCGAGGGCGATGGGCAGATCGATGCCCGAGGAGAAGGGGCTCTCGTAGACCCACGACTGGATGCCGGTCTCGACGGCTTTGAAGGTGGCCTCGGACATGTGAGGGAAGGCCGGGTTGGGAGAGGTGACGTACTGGATGCGGGTGATGAGGTCGCAGAGCTGGTAGGAGATGCCCATCAGGGGGTCGATGGTGAGGGGCATGGCGACGTTGCAGATGGGCAGCAGGTCGCGCTCAATCGAGGGGGGCGACGGCGTTGGCGAGACCTGTGACATGACCGAGGCCATGGCGTAGTGGTAGGTGAAGTGGCGGTGCAGGGAGTCAACCTCGATGCAGTCCATGATGCTCTGCTCGGGCGAGAGCGAGTCGAGGATGTTGCGGACGCACTTGAGCTGCTGGATCCAAGTCGTCGTCTTGTTGCCCTTGAGCGCCTCGAGGCCGACAAGCAGCAGGATGATGCCGACGACCTGGTACGTGTCGCGCAGGGGGTAGCCCGAGGGGGACAGGCGGTCCTTGATGAAGCCGCTGCACATGCGCTGGTGGCGCAGGGAGACGGCGCGCAGATGGTGGGCGCGGGCCTTGTCCTCTGTGCGGCGGGCGAGCTGGGCCGAGGAGAGGGCGAGGATTGCATCGAGCATGCCGTCGATCTGGAAGGCCCAGGGCATGTAGAGGGACGTGTAGAAGCTGGTGGGGATGGTGGCGACGGAGACGCTGGGGACAAAGGCGTCGACGTAGTACTGGAGAAGGTGCTGGCGGTCGGCCGTGGGATGGCCTGGCAGCTCGTCCCAGAAGCCGAGCGAGTTGGGGATGGCATCGACGGGGTCGGGGGGCGTGACGGGGTCGTCTAAGTCGTCGTCGGGGCTCGAGCTGGTGGAGCCTGGGGTTGGGGTGGAGGTGGAGGTGGAGGTGAAGGTGGTGGAGGTGGAGGTTGATGTTGATGTTGAGGTCGAGTCTGGGCCCGCGGCCAGGACAGAAGAGGCGGCATCTTGGAGCAGGCGGCGCGGGGGCTGCCACTCGCAGGCCAGGTTGAGGCGAGTGCAGTTGTTGCAGTGCGGACGGCGGCTGTCGCAGCGCTTGCGGCGTGTGCGGCACGTCAAGCAACCGGTGCGCGACCGCGGGGCGAATTTGCGCTGGCGCGGCTTCGCTTCAGCCATGCTCGGACAGTGGCTGGCCTGGAGCGGAAGCATGCATGTGGGCAACCCAGACGCCCAGTCGAGTTGAGCAGGAGCCCAGCAACGGGAATAGAATAGAATCGTTAGACTGGATTGAATCAAATCGAATCGAGATAACGGAACAAGAGGCGGAAGAGATACCCTGCGCACGTGGACAGACACTGCCGGTGTCGGGGGCCGCCATGGGGTCTGAGCACCGCATCGCTCAACGTCCCGCCGCCTCGTCCACCCCCAGTCCGCCCCCCGTCCACCCCCAATCCACCCCCACCCTCTCGCCGCTGCACGTGTTCGCCCACCCCCGGCCCAAGAGTGCCCGTCTAGGAAACAATGCCAACCCTCATTTCCCAATCCTCGCCAGCACGCCGACGACCTGCCATGACGGTCCATGGCCGCACTGCCATTGCTCTATAAGATGGCCGCCGCAATGCCGGCCCAGGCACCACCACCCACCATCTCAACCCCGCCACCACCATGGACCGCCTCTCCACGCTGCTTGCCACGGTTCTGGCTCTGGCTGCTGCCGTTGCGCCCGCTGCCGCAGCCGACGCCGACTTCAACGTCCTCCAGCATCTGGGCGGCAATGCTCAGTGGCTCCCTGGGCCTGAAGTCACGGGCATCTCGTCTGACGTCCCCGACGGCTGCAAGGTCGAGCTGGCTGCTTTCTTCTCCCGCCATGGCTCTCGCTACCCCGACCAGGGCGCGTACAATGGCTGGGTCGACCTGCACGACCGCATCCAAGCAGCCGCCTCGCTCAACATAACAAACGACAAGCTCAGCTTCCTGTCCTCATGGAAGCCCGTCTTGTCGGACCCTGCGAGCCAGATTGGCCAGCTCTCCCCCACAGGCATCAATGAAACCACCACCATGGGTACTACATGGCGCCAACGCTACCCCGACCTCTACGAGGACAACACCCCCTTCACCATGTGGTCCAACTGGTACAACTCAGGCCCCCGTGTCCGTGACAGTGCGCGCTACTTTGCCCGTGGCTTCCTCGGCCCAGACGCCACCGAGCTCGGCACCATCTACGCCCTCAATGCCTCGGATCCAGCTTCGTGGATGAATTCGCTCGGCGCCAGCGATCTGTGCAAGGCGTACAACGACGAGGGCGGCAGTCCTTACAAGGAAGTGTGGGAAAGTATCTACCTGCCTCCTATCCGGGCGAGGCTCAATGCCCAGATCCAGGGCGGCTTCAACCTCACCGAGGGCGACATCTCCAGCATCCCCTACCTCTGCGGCTTCGAGACGCAGCTCACCGGCACTCGCAGCCCTTTCTGCGACGTTCTGACAGAAGACGAGATTCTCCAGTACGAGTATGCCCAAGACCTGCGTTACTGGTACGGCACCGGTCTGGGCTCCGACATTGAAAAGTACCAGATGCTCCCCATCGTCGAGGGCCTTGTGCAGCGCTTCGTCGACGGCCCCAATGTCGTATACAAGCTCCGCAACTCGACATTTGTACCGCCCAAGGTCATTGCCAACTTTGCCAATGACGGCCAGATCAACCAGATTGTCGCTGCCCTCGGCGTCTTCGACAACGAACCCCAGCTGCCGGGCAACAGGACCATTCCCAACAGGCTGTTCCGCTCCAGCCGCCTGACGCCAATGCGCGGCACTGTCGCCTTTGAGCGCTTGTCGTGCCCTGCCCCGGCTGCTGCCCAGTCGTGCGGAGCTCCCAGCAACAACACGGCCACCGACGCATACATGCGCATTCGCCTGAACGAGGTTGTCTACCCTGTTGTCGACTGTGCCAGTGGGCCTGGCTCGTCGTGCCCGCTTCTGCAGTACCAGAGCATCATCAAGAACAAGCTCGAGGCCGCGGGCGATTTCGCTCAGATGTGCAACAACACTGCAGACGGCTTTGAGGCAAGGCCAAAGACGACCTATTTCTTTGACAACACGCTGCCGTTCCAGAGGATTGTGAAGCCGTGAGGTATCCGAGAGACATGTCAGAATAACGTCCGCCTTCTTAGTATATAATTTATAAACGATTTAATCTCCGGTTTACGCAGACGCAACTACGAAGCTTGTGCCAGACTCGCATTACTGAGTCACCGCTGTGTGGTTGACAAGTAAAGGGCGCGCATGGCGCCATAGCCAGCCCCACTTGTCACTCTCCTGACGACGTAGGGCGTCGGTTCAAGCCTCGCAGCTTACACATCGGATGCTTACCAAACCCCCCTAACCCACCACAGCATAGTCCTCGCAAGGGGCGCAACGACCATTGGCCTGCGCCCTTCCGACGCACCACCTACCCAGCGTGTGATGCACCCGCATTCCAGCCTGCCCGACGGAAACTACCTGACGCCACGGCAAATGCATTCCGCTCGATAACTTCCCGCCGCACCATTTCGGCGCCGCTTGCCGTCGCTCTCGTCGGTAGCGCGTCTGCGTCAAGCTGAGGCACCGCAGCACCGCTGTTAGGGCGCGGCTGACATGCGCCTCGCGGTACTTGGCCTGCGCGCGGCGGACCTGCGCCGTTCATTGGCTCCCGTCGGCATGCGATTGCGTGCGTAGTCGGGGTCGTCGAGGGAGTCATTGTGGTGAGGGGATGCGGGGAGGGAGAGGGAACGGGTATAAAGTTGGGGGGCCCGGGGTGGTGGTGGTCATCGAGACGGAGATCTTCCTGCTACTACGGTTACTACTACGGTTACGACTACGGTTACGACTACGGGTTTTACTTTGGCTATCTACGTCAAGACCAGATCGGCTTTTTTTGCTACCGTTCACGAACGCTGTCGATCTCAAAGTACCGGACGCTGTCAATCTCAAGGTACCGGACGCTGTCGATCTAAAGGTACCGGACGCTGGTGCAGACGTCGCCGATTGTCTACCGTGGGTTGCACGTTGTTACCTACAATATAAACCGGGCGTCACCACTCTCGAACACATCTATCTACCAGTCAAGCAACCAATTCATCAAGCAATCCACCAGCTCATCAATCAATCCACCAGCTCATCAATCAATCCACCAGCTCATCATTCAATCCACCAATCCACCCATCAACACAGCAACTCCACCCACCACTCCAACACTCCAAACCCCCCATCCACCCCACCACCTCCAAAATGTCCTTCTCAACAACGACAACCCCGCGCACCTCAACCTCAAACCTCGACCTCAAGCCCGCCCTATCCGCCTCGACAACGCCAACAATCTCATCCTCATCCGCCTCGACACGCGCCTCGTCGGCGTCGACCACCAGCCGCAGCAAAACCCGCGCCGTCTGGGAAGCCATCAAGCGCCACGCAAAGGAGCACCACCGCAGCGTCAACGGCGCGTATGAGACGTACTACGGGCACGGGTATGCAGGGAGGCGGTGAGGTGAGGCGAGGGTAGAGCGTAGTAGTTTAGCGTTAGGGGTATAATTTTCCTTTTTTTTTGTTCGTGGATGCTAGTTGTGTTGGTGTTGGCGTTTGGGTGTGGTTGAGTGTCGGTGGAACGGCGTTGTGGTTTGGCATGGTTATGCATGTTTCCGTTGTGTATGTTTAGTGGTGCATTGTCTCTTATGTTGCAGAGAAAATGGACAATAATAATATTGCCTCAGATACCTCCAGGCCTCTTTAATTCAGTGGGATCACAATACCAAAGAGTACCTACACCAAGTACCTATATACATCCTGATCTATCAACAGGACGCTGTAGCTGGTTGTGTACTGAGTACCTCTACGTATCTTTAGCACGATTAATAGAGCTGATTGCTTACCGCCCACTTTTTCTGCAATTTGAAAGATCGTATCGTATCGATGGAGTAATAATTACCTAGTAAGTTAACTATGCTTTCTATTTACGATACCACACCACACCACACCCAGAAATCTCTCCTCACACCCAATCACTCTCGAGCGCCTCAGCCTCATTCCTTTCCTTTCCTTTTCCTTTCCCCCTATCCACCACACACATCACACTCCCTCTCCTGGTCCTCCCCCACAACCCATCGATCATCTCTCCCCTGTCTCCTCTTCCCCCCGCCTCTTCGCGCCTCAGCCCAGCACAAACGCACAGCCCGCCGACTTCCCCCCAGACCGTCGCCGTCCGGCATCGCTGATCTCGCGTCTGACTACGTCTGAGTCTGAGCGAGGAAGAACACACCCGGCGTCACGTACATCACGTACATCACGTACATCACGGCACGGCACATGCCGGTGTTGTGTTGGGTTGGGTCCGCAGAACCAAGTCGAGCAGAGCCGGTAGAGTAGGATAGACTATGGTCGACTCAAACCCAGGAACCATCCATCCGACCCGTCACACACGCACACCCAACTCCAACTCCAGCCGGTGCGCAATCACCTAATAACCCACGCAACATTGCGCCCGACCGACCGACCGACCGGAGAAGCTGGACCCTGATCTACCGTACGCCGATCCACGCTCCCATCTCTAATCTGATTAAGCTTTCACTTTCACGGTAGAGGACCAAGCTAAGCTAAGCGTGGTGCCGGGCTTCAGCCACTCCCGTGCGGATGGGTGGGGACGGAGGGTTCGGGGCGCTGGGATCAGCGGAGGTGTGCGGTTGGGTGGGTTGGTTGGGGTGGGTTTGGGTAGGGTTTGGGGGCATGATGTGATTTCACTAGGTGGGTAGGTGCTCTGTTTAGCTAGCCAGTTCTTCGAATCCATCTACCCTGTCCGGCCCGGGTGTGGGTGTGGACGTCAAGACGTACACATTCCTGATCCAGGCGCCTGGGTGTGGTGTGGTGCAGCGCGGTGTGGTTGAACCCCGACCACCAAACCACCAAGCCATACCATACCACACCATGACCACCATCTACCACCCCTCCCCTCGCCTCCCCTGGCCTCCGTACTCGATGACAGGTAATCTTGTCCTCTCAATCTCCTCACACACACCCCATGCGCCTCCACATTCACATCCACATACAGCAAAGAATTACGTCATCCCCTCAACGCACCCGCACCACGCCCGTCCACTCCACTCGACGTACACAGCGGTGAAGATGTGGAAAGGAAGCGGGGGAGGGCGGGGAGGGCGGGGAGGGGAGACAGTGGTCCTGATCCTGCGCGGCTGAATGGAGAAGGTGGGTGGCAGTTGTATGCGTGTACCCCGCCTGGAGCAATGCAAGTTGATGTATTGGGTTGGTGCGGGGGCAGACGAGCAGGATGGTTTGGGAGGATGGGAAGGGAGGTTCATAAGACGTGTGGTGTGTGTGCGAGTCGAGTTCAGCTGTCGTCTGCTCTGTTTTGTTTTGTTCTTTTTATATCTAATCCATCACGACAACATCGTTCAGGTTGTAAAAAGAAACAAGACTTGCAGTCTTGAAGGCACTGAGACAGCATGCAGTCCCCCATCCCCAACACGGCCTTCATAACAGGTCCGCCCCCACCACCTTCAACCTACCCCAGCACAAACTCACCACACTAGGCGGCGCAAGGGGCATCGGCCTCGCGCTAACTACACGACTCCTCGCCCGCGGCTGGCACGTCTTCGTCGCCGACCTCGACACGTCCGGCGTGCAGACTTTGGCATCCCAGTACAACACCGCCGACGCGACGAAGCTGCACGCAGCTGAATGCGATACGTCGTCGTGGGAGTCGCAGGTCGGTGCGTTCAAGAGCGCGCTCAGCCTGCTTGGCGGGCGAATCACGTTTGTGGCGCCGGTTGCGGGCATTGCTGAGCGGAGGTGGATCCCGCTCAGCAAGGGCGAGGGCGAGCCGGCAGACGAGTTTGCAAAGCCCGACATGAGGGTCATGGACGTGAACTCGACGGGCGTTCTGTATACGGTTGCGCTGGCGGTGCAGCACTTTCGCCGACAAGAGACAAAACCTGGGAATATCCGTGGGCGGATCGGGCTCGTGGCGAGCATATGCGGGTTCTACAGCATACCCTCGGTGCCCATCTACACGGCGGCCAAGCATGCACTAGTCGGTCTGACACGGACCTACGGAAAGCTGCTGGCAGACGAGGGCATCGTGCTGAGTGCTGTGGCGCCGAATCTGGTGCGGACGAATCTCAGGGAGCCTAACTATTACGACAGCCTAGAACAGCAGGGCCTCTTGACGCCTATGGAGGGGGTGATGAGTGCCTTCCAGGCTATACTGGACGGCGAGGAGAGTGGGGTCGTGTACGAGTGCGGGCCGAGGGGTGGGTGGACCAGGAGGGAGGGTGCAGAGTATTTGGACAAAGAGAGCGAGGTGTTGTGCAAGATGCTTGACGGCCCGACACGGAGGTTGCATTCTGCGTCTGGACAGTAGGCTGAAGGATTGGGTCAAAGCGCCACGAATTTGTCGAGAGGCTTCCAAGACATAAAAGTAATATTCTCGACTGACATGCTACGTTTCGGAAAGCGAGCTCATGCTGCGCCTCAGATCTTGCAGAGGCTCTGCAGATTTTCCTTTGTGCTCTGGGACGTCTCCTTGACAAGCTTGATAATCTGCTTGAACCTGTGCGTGCCGTGTCAGCGGGGCCAGGCAGGCTATATCGGGACGAGTCATACTCGGGCGACGCGGCGTCTCCCACGCACTCGTAGATGATGCTCTCGCTCGTGGTGACGACAGCACCTTCGTGGCGCAGGCGGGCGAGGGCGATGGGGACTTCCTCCTTGTTGCAGCTGCTGACGCCATCGGCAATGACGAAGACGTTGTGGCCAGCTCTCAGCAGATCAATAGACGTCTGTGTGACGCAGATGTGGCTCTCGATGCCGACAATGATGCACGAGAGGGGCCCAGGGGCCTGGAGGGCGTCGAGGGACTGCTTGACTTCTGGGGTGCTGGGTACAGTCAGCTGCGGGTCGTGTGCATGGGGGCAGGCGGCAGGGGCGGTACATCATGGAAAACAAAGTCTTGTCTAGGTGGCAGCGAGTCTGCACACCATCTGGGGCGTCGAGGCGCAGCTCTGGACATGTCTCGCCGAGGCGGGCGCGGTTCTGGGTGGTTGCGAAGACGGGGATGTCGAGGACATGGCTAGCGGCGAGCAGCTTCTGGGCGGTTGCGATGACCCTTGGGAACTCGTGTATGGCGGGGCGGAACTTTTCCTGCAGATCGCAGATGCTGGGGGCGGATGAGCGTGGGAGGCGGGAGGAGGGGTGGGGGTGCGCACAAGAGGGCGGGGTTGGCTGTGCGGCGGCGTCAGTCGTCAGTCGTCGAGGAGAGTGGTGAAGTGAGGGAGAGGTGGCCTGGGCGAGGCTTTGACGTACCAATGCGGCGGGCCATGGTCGAGTGGGCTCTGTGGCTGGCGCAGCGGGCGTAGGCGTAGGCGTGCAGCGGTGTGAGACGCATCAGCATGGGCACAGGCAGGCACAGGACCGGCGTCGATGTCGCAGTGGGCGAGGCCGTGAGCGTGGCCGTTGGGCCGAGCGGGGCACACCCACCCATGCGCCGAAACGAGCAAGCGCACGAACGCCTCGAGGCGGGCTCTGAAGTTGAAGAAAGTGGGTGCTCAAGACGTGTGGGGGTGATTGATCAAGAATTGTAGAGCGATCTTATGTATGACTTGAATTGGGGTGCCACTGGATTCGAGAGTCAATATGACCATTGTCCAGTTCTCTGCAACACGGGACACGGGTGAGGGTATCCATTGAGGGTCCATTCAGAGGTAGGTATCCATTGAAAAGTACCTGTCCACGACTGCCTACCCGTCAGGGGCAGAGCCGGCCAGTGCCGTCGTGTCCTATAAATAATAGATAATAACAATGGACTGATTTCAGCCCGCAGATTGCGGCAATCAATGCAGGCAATCAAGCAATCAATTGGGGCATGTCATGTTGATTGGCACTGGGCCCGTAGAATTGCGCCAGGGCGAAGAATGCAGGGCGGCGGTCATGTGAGCAGCGGCAGCGAGTCGGGAGCGGAAGGGAAGGGGAAAAGAAGGGGAAGGGGCGTTGGACGCTGAACACTCACTGGACAGGATGGGAAGGAACGTATCAGCCTATCATATCACCATCATCATCATGCAGCCCAGCAATAGGAGTCTGAACCTGAACCTGAACCTGACCTGCACCCCCACTGCCAGCATGGTGTAATACCTACCTACTATCGTACTATTCACCATCCCCATTCACCACTCACCGGCCCCTCGCCTCCCCCTCCCCCTCGCGCCCCCACAGTGCAGGCACGCACGCACAGGTCGGCGGTTTCGACTAGGCACATAAGAGCGAGGCACGCACACGCCCGCCCAGCGAAGGCGCGCCCCTGTCATTGCCCGAGTGGAGGCGGTCTAAGCTGAAGCGAGAGCGGGCCCTGAACGTCCATCCCTCTTTGGCCGCGATTTGGGTAAATCCACCGCGCCAGTCCCAGTGCCGTGCTCCTGCTGCTGTCTCGCTCTCGTCCGCCGCCCGCCCTCTCTGCCTCTGCCTCCGCCTCTGATCTGCTGTCCATCCACGCGCCGTCCGCTCTGCCTCTGCTGCTGCCCGCCGCCGCCGCCGCGTCGCCCCCCACCCTCCGGACAGCGCTCGCCAGCACCGCCCAAGCCGCCACCTCGCCCGCCGCCGCCTCGCCCGCCGCCGCTCTTACATGAGTGACTACCTCGATGAGCACAAGCACCCGCTGCCCCGCGTGCCCTCCCGCGCGTCTGCAATGACACCCAACGGCTTACCTCGCCCTGCCACGGCTGCCAAACGCACCGTCGATGCTGGCCCCTCGCCCTCGCCCGCCGCGCTGCCGCGCCTCCAGCGGCCCTCTGTGACCTCGCAGCACTCGAGCTCCGTCCCCTCGACGCCCCTACAACTCGCACGCAAGTACGAGTCGCGCTCTCGCTCCCCCTCGCCCAACAGCGGCCTCGGCAGCCACTCGCCGCGCTCCGTGTCGTCCGAGGCCAACAGCGCCATGCCCACCCTGCGCCCCGCTCGCCCCTTCAAGTGCAAGTACGAGACAAACGTCGGCTCCCTGGGCCGCCGCCGCGTCCCCTACCACTCGTCTGACCTGCTCGAGCCCCCGACCAAAGAGCCCCCGACTGCCCTCGACCCCCACCAGGATGGCAAGCTCAGTGGCGACATGCGCGAACTCTACGACCGGTTACAGCCGGCCGTCGAGAACACGCGCCGCCGCGATCGCTTCGTCCGCAAGGTCCAGGCCATCCTCGAGACCGAGTTCCCTGGCAACGACTTCCGCGTCCACGTCTTTGGCTCCTCGGGCAACATGCTCTACACATCCGAGAGCGATGGTAAGCCCGCTCCCGCACCGCACCCCCTCCAGACCTGCTGCTGACCCCTGCTGCTAGTCGACCTCTGCGTCCAAACCCCCATGACACTTCTCGAGGAGATGCACACGCTCGCAGAGGCCCTCGACAAGCGTAAGACCCCTGCGCCCCAGGCGCGCACATTGTGCTGACTGATGACAGATGGCATGGAGCGTGTCGTATGCATTCCTCAAGCCAAGGTTCGCATCGTCAAGGTCTGGGACCCGGAGCTCGAGCTAGCCTGCGACATGAACGTCAACAACACAGCCGCTCTCGAGAACACACGCTTGATAAAAACCTACATTCAGATTGATGAACGCGTGCGTCCTCTAGCCATGATTCTGAAGCATTGGACCAAACAGCGCATCCTCAATGATGCGGGTATCGGCGGCACAATCAGCTCGTATACTTGGATGTGCATGATCCTGAACTTCCTCCAGACGCGAAACCCCCCTATTCTGCCTGCCCTTCACAACCTCCCCTTTCGAGAAGTGGATAAGGCGACTGGCCAGCCGTCGCATTCTGGTTTCGCTGACGATGTGGAGAAGTTGCAAGGGTTTGGCGATGCGAACAAAGAAACCATTGGGCAGCTTCTTTTCCACTTCTTCCGCCTTTACGGGTACGAGGTAGACTACGAAAAGGAGATGATGTCAGTCCGCCAGGGCAAGCGCATCAAGAGAGAAGAAAAGGGGTGGCATCCTGGGGGTGGCCAGAAAGAGGGCACCAACCGATTGTGTGTTGAGGAGCCGTTCAACGTCGAGCGGAACCTGGGTAACTCGGCCGACGACTACGCCTGGCGCGGAATTCACCTGGAGATCCGGCGAGCGTTCGATCTGCTCGCCAACGGACAGCAACTGGACAAGGCCTGTGAGCAGTTTGAGTTCCCCGCCGAGGAGAAACCGAGCGCCATCTTCCAGAAGCCGCGGTCACAAAAAGCCACCATTACATCGAGTGTCCCAATCCGAAGCAGTCGCGGAGGATCAAACCATCGGGGAGGAAGGGGTGGTTTCAATCTCAAGGGACAACACACAAACGGCAGGAGGTCATCTGGCGGGCAAAACTACGTGCAGGGCCGGCCGCCTTTCTTGCACAGCCCGCCGATTGCAAACAGCCCTGCCCAAGAGTATTTCGCATTTCCTAGGGGCCTGCATGACCAGCTGCACGATCAATTGTTCCAGCAGTATCAAATGCTTGAGATGCAGTCAAACTCGCTGCGCGCACAGTTGGCCGCCCAGCAGCACGCTCAACAGGCGCATCAGGTGCGGGCGGCTCAAATGCACGCTCATGCAGTTGCCCAGGCGCAGGCTCAGCACCGCGGATCCAACGGCTCCAACGGCACGCCGCCAAAGTCACAATACGTGAACGGAGGCTCGAGTCCCCGGATGGCAGACCTCGGGATACCAAATTCTCTTCCTCAGGGCTTTCTCTATCATTATCCTGGCTTCTTCAACCCTGCCCAATCTGACCTATCCTCACCCCAGGACGGACCACAAACCAACCCGTCGTCACCATCGCTGAGCAGCAGCATGCCCGGTGGGTTCCCCGGTGTGCGGAGAAGCGTCCATCGGGCTTCCAACGCTAGCGAAACGAGCTCACTGCGCTCACAATCTCAGCCTGCTCGCGGCTTCCAGCAGCAGCCCATCATTACAAGCTATCCACCTATGCCCCAGTTTTACGACCCCTCGACCTTTGCTGGCTATCCCATTGCGCGTTCTTCCCAGGACACCCCAGAAACCCAGTCGACATCGGATGCTCAGTCTAGTCCACTCTCAAACAGTGCAGAGCCCTCGGCCTCTCCCGACAAAAGCACGCCGAAAGAATACGTCGGCTACTACGTTGCAGATCAGCCTCCTGTACGCCCTTTGCAAGAATATGTTGTTGGACAGATACCTTCTTTTAGTGAATTGGCGCAGCGCCGCCAACGCGTCTCGTCTGAGATTACCCAGCCGCTTCTGAACACGGCGCTGCGCCGGGTATCTCGATCGCCTTCGCCGCTCCGCAGCCACGTTCGGAACGACGACCAACGAAGGGATCGCATCGATTCTACTCGCCCTCCTACTGATCTTGGGCCTGTCATTGTCAATGGCTCCTTCCCTGCATCACATCGCGATGTCCGGGACAGGAGTGAGCCAATCGATACAGCGTCGCCCGTTGACTTTTCCAACAATGTTCCGCTCGGCCCCTATGCCAACGCAGCAAGCCTGCACCAGATGAAGGAGATCCAGGCACGCCAACAGTTGGTTCTGGAAGAGATGCAAAGACAGCAGCAGGCGGCAGATATGATGGGATCCCAGAAAGTCAATGGGTTCACCAAGAACAGCCCTGTGGCTGACACGAACGGCTCAACGCGAGTTCCTAGCGAGGGCCAACAGCCCTTTTCGAATCTGCCGGAGGGCTGGATGAATTTCGATTCAGGCAAGGACCGCCAGGACACCTTCGTCGAGGAGGTTTCCCCGACCCGGGCAATGCCCCCTCAATGGCGAGCCTCCGCTCACGCCAATGGCCTGTCGTCCTTGGATACCGCAAACGCGCCTCGGACCTCTTCCCAGGAAATCAAATCCGCCAACGTACCGCTGTTATCACCCGTATTTGAGACGCGCACACCATCGCCGACTGTCAGTAGACAGTCTGAGCTGAGTAAGGCTGCCAACGGCGTAAAAGCCCACGGCAAGGATGCCAGCCAGCAGAACCACAGGGCGGCGCCTCAGAAGCAGCAGGCAGCGGGCAAAGAGAACAGCCGTACCGCGCAGCAGAAGAGCAACTCCCATGAGAGCGAAAAGGGCAAACCAACTTTGCACAGCAACACGGCTGGCACATGGCAGCCATCACAGCCTCGCAAGAAGAACAAGAATCGCAAGAAGCCCGCCGAGCATAAGACGACCGGCGAGGCCCTGCCTGCAAACGCGGCCGATCGTAAAGGAGGCTAGACATCGGCTCATCGCGTTTGTGAGGTTTGTTCCATCTACGCCATCCGTCTCCAGCTCCAGTTTGGATACTAGAATGAACACCCGGTGCATTGCGGGTCCCCTGCTGCGGCTAGTGCGGCCGCACACCGGTATGCCCACAGCGTCGGGACCTCCTTTCTGTCGGCACCTAGCATACCGATGCGGCAGTGTAGCGTACGCGATCGTTGAGCTACCAGTAGCTATGATGGAGGAGAGAATGGCGCATAATGTCGTCGCAAAACGCAACAGACGTCGTCGGCCGAAGCGAGGCGTACAGGGTCCGGAAATACGGCAAGGGACGTCCCCTACCAACACAACACCGGGCCTGTTGTGTGTTCGTCGGATTGTCGCATTCCGCGTTTCTTTGTCTTTTTTTTTCTGAACGTATGCATGCGTGTTTCGGTCTCGGCATTCCATGGAGTTTGTTCTTGTTCAGGTGTTGTGTTGTACGGAGCTCGGGATTTTTTTCAAAACACACATTAGGGTCTATCTCTCGCGTGTGACTGGGTTCGGCAACGGGAAGTCAAGAATGCGGAGTGCGGAGTGAATGGTAAGGGAATATCATGGTGCCTCGGACTGGTTCAATCATGTTATTATGCAAGAGCGGGTGTATAGATACAGAAAACGCTGAAACGAGCAGCGAACCGGGGACGCAGACCGTATAGCGTGGAGCGTGGACATGCGTCTTGTTGGACTTAAAATCAATAAAAAGCATAAAAATTCCCAGGCCGGGAACGCTGGTGATGACTTGAGTTTGAGTTGTGCGCGATGTTTGGAGAGCGGCTACACTGACGTCCATGATGCAGTAAAGAGGAATAAGTATATTGATCGCTACACAAATGTCGAGGCAACTTGTTCAAATTGACTGTTTTCTGTCTTCAAGCCGTCGTGGAGGATTATCAAGAGATTGAGCACTCGTGTGGTAGGCGCGGCACCAAATGACGTAATATCTACAAATACCAGCAGCCAGAGCACGCACAATTCATCTTTTCAAGAGTCGCATCTTTGGCAGAAACATCAATCTCACTCCATGTTCCATCGAAGCATCCGGACGAGTGGACTCTGTAAAGATTTTTCCCCGTTGACATGGCATCTGACGTGGCGCCAAACGTCATCGTCGAGTACGATAGCTCCGCCAGGTCCCGCCAGGCGCGAGGGTACAAAACATCTCGCACCATCGACATCCCGTCTGATCGCCATACGCGACCATGCCTGAGATTATCCTTTCCGTCAACGCCGGGTCGTCGAGCGTCAAGGTTTCCGTGTACAAAGTCGCTGATTCGTCTGTGCCGCAGCAGCTGGCCGAGGCGTCGGTCGAGGGCCTCACTGCACCGCCGGCCAAGCTCAAGTATGCACGCGGCGACGAGAAGGTCAAGGGGAGGGAGCTCGAGGGGATCAAGTCGCAGGAGGAGGCGTTCCAGTACATTCTCGACCACCTGACAAAGGACGAGGGCTTGCCTGAGCTCAGCAGGAAGGAGGATATCCACTTCACGTGCCACCGCGTGGTGCACGGCGGCGACTACCCGCGCAGTCAGGTCATCGACAAAGAGACTTTCCACCACATTGAGGAGCTGAGCGACCTGGCGCCGCTGCACAATACGCCCGCGCTTAGTATTGTTCGGACTGTGGCGGATATCCTTCCCAATGCCAAGAACATTGCGTATTTTGACTCGGCATTCCACAGCACGCTGCCGGAGCACATCTGCACGTACCCCATCGACCAGTCTGTCGCCAAGAAGAACAAGCTGAGGAAGTACGGGTTCCACGGCATCTCGTACTCGTTTATTGTCAACGCCGTCGCGCAGCATCTCGAGAAGCCTGCCGACCAGCTCAACATCATCGCGCTGCACCTCGGCTCGGGCGCATCAGCATGCTGCATCAAGAACGGCAAGAGCCTCGACACATCCATGGGGCTGACGCCGCTTGCGGGGCTGCCGGGCGCGACACGATCAGGGTCGATTGATCCGAGCTTGATGTTCCACTTTACGCACAGCGCGGGCAAGCCCAGCCACAGCTCGGGCACGCAGATGCACATTACGCAGGCCGAGGAGATTCTGAACAAGGAGTCTGGGTGGCAGGCGCTCACCGGGACGACCGACTTTGGGCAGATCAGCGCCTCGGACCGCGCAGAGGATCAGCTGGCTTTTGACATCTTCGTCGACCGCATCCTCAACTATGTCGCGCCGTACTTTACCAAGCTCGACGGGCAGGTCGATGCGCTGGTGTTTGCGGGCGGGATTGGCGAGAAGGGGGACAGGCTGCGCAGGGAGGTCGTCAGGGGCGTGAGGTGCCTTGGGTTTGCGGTCGATGAGGAGAAGAATCGGGCTGCCGTGGAGGGCGTCGTGTCGGATATCAGCGCTGGGGATGCGAGGTTCAAGACGCTGGTGTGCCAGACGGACGAGCAGCTGGAGATGGCTCGGGGGGTGGTTATGGAGAAAGAGCGGCTTGCAGGGAAGGAATAGATGTGTAGGGGCGTAAAGTTGTGTAGGGGAGTAGGTGTGATGAATGTAATGTAGTTATAACTACGTTAGTTAGTTCTAATGAATGTAATGTGGACCCTGGCTGGGCACCGAGCGCCGGGAACGCGGCCGTCGAACGTTGGGATCTAAATCCATCGGCGGCAGCTACCCCGACGAGAGATTGCACCCCGACGGTAGCCAAGCGGCTTCGGCGGGGCGGGCGGGCCATGCAGTCATGCAGTACGCAAGCCTCGTGCCCCTGGTCGGCCTTACGCATCTACGTAGTGGTAGCATCCAGCTCGATTTGTCGAGCTCGACTCTCTACTCTCTTCTCAACTCTCTTCTCGACTCTCGACACCCACCACCATGAAGCTCCCCCCAATCGTCATCGCGTGTGGCTCGGCCCTCATCATCGACTGCTGCTCCAACTACATTGCCCAGCGCCTCAAGGCGTGGCGCGACGGCACGCCGTTCGTCTTCGACCGCGTGCTCTTCTTCCAGTTCGCCTTCATGGTGGTGCTGACGGCGCCCGTCAACTACCACTGGCAGCACTGGCTCGAGCGCACCTTCCCCGGCTGGCGACTCGCCACGACGACGCGCCCTGCCACGGCCTTGGACGCCGACGCCGCCGAGAAGGCGACGCTCAAGGACGACGGCGACGACAAGCGCATGGTCGACGAGGACGTCTGGGAGCGAAATTGGTTCAACATCTTCCGCAAGTGGTTCACCGACGTACGTCTCGGCGCCTGCTGATGGCTGCGACTTTGCTGACTCGCCCAGTGCATCACCTTGGGCGCGCTCCTCAACCAGACCATGTTCTTGATTCTCATCGGCCTGCTCAAGGGCAAGACGGCCGCCCTCATTGTCAACGACTTTAGAAACGAGCTGTTTGGCCTCATCTTCGACTCGTACAAGGTCTGGCCCATTGCCAACTTCTTCAGCACCACCTACTGCCCCGTCGAGCGCCGCATGATCTTCCTGAGCTTCTGCGGTCTGCTGTGGAATATATACCTCTCCCTCGTCGCCCAGCGCCTGTAGGCCCATGCTCGTCACACGCCTGCCTCCCACGCCTGCACAACGCTGGCCCAGTACTTGGCCTCGTCCTCGCGTACGTGCCCGCAATGCGCGCTGTTCTCGAACTGCACCATGGTCACGTCCCACCCTTTGCCCTTTGCAATTGCCGCGTGCTCCTCGACCTCGTCGAATCCCACCATCTTGTCGGCGCGGCTGTACAGATACAGCCTCGGCACCCGCTTGTCAAAGACACGCTCGTCATTGAGCTCCCGACAGAGGATGACCATTTTGTTCTGCCGCCGTGTTGCCACGTAGAACACAAACGTCGCCACCAAGAGCAGATGCACCATCGCCGAGCCGAAAATCCGCCAGAAGAAGCTCTTTGGCAGACCCGCAGTGATGGCCGCATGGCTCTGCATCCACGGGCCTTTGGTGGGACTAGAGTCCATGATCTGCGCCGCCATCGGCATCATGCCTCCATGCTTCTGTTTCCACGCCTTTGCAAACTCATTGACCTGGTTCCCGCCGCCATTCGAGAAGCTGTGAACAAGAACCCTGCCACCGCTCCGACTGTGCTTCAGCACAACGTCCATGGCCGGCTCAAGCAGGGCGCCGTACGACGCCGTCCTGCGGAACATGTCGGACGTGTAGCACCGCACCAGCAGGATGCGCGACGAGGTGAAGAGTTTCTGGTAGCTGACCGTGTACTTGGCAATGTGCTTTGCCGCTGCAGCGTTCCACGCAAACAGCACAATCAGAGGGCTGCTGCGCGTGTAGCTGGCTGCAGTCCACAGGTACGTGTTGTGGCCGATGGGCTGGAAGTCGGAAAGCGGCCTGGCTACCTCGGCCGGCGTGATTGGCGATTCCATGGCGGAGGCGAATTTGAAGGGTAAATCGACGAGTCCAAATCGTTATCCGGTTAGAGAGGTGTGGCCCTTGAGACGGGTTGCGAGTCTGTCTTATACGGGTGAGGCCTTGCGACTTGGCGCTGGGCAGTTTGCTTTGCCGAGGTTGCTTTGATTCGCTGGTGCGAGTATCTCTGGGTAGGTGCGTAGTCGGACCAACCCACCAACCAGCGATGTAGGTAGACGGGTAGAGTATCTCTCACAGGGAAAAAAAAGTATATGTAAACGTAGACCATTTACCAGCATAACAGGCGAACTGCAGCGCCAAAAAGACAGAAATTGATTTCAAAATGTGCTGTGCACCTTACTATGGCATCTTGAAATATATCCACGACGTCTTCAACTTGTTTAATTGACTTGTCAAGTCAAGTTCCAGTTCCAGTGCCAGTACTTCATGTATTCTTCTCCGAAAGAGTACGTACTCACGCATCCACGCCTCCACTAAGCACCTCTCACGCTGTTCTCTCTCCCTCCCCTTCTTTCCCTCTCGCACCAATCCCCCTTACAACTAACCGCACCACAGCAATCTCCTCCAGACTTCAACCCCTCAACCCACTTCCTCCTCTACCCCACCACGCCCTCCACGCCACAGCAGCCGCAGAAGAAACCACCGCCCCAGCCTGCGCCGCCCCCGCCGCAACACCCGCCCCGTACCCCCCCATCGCCGCGCTCTGCAGCGTCGCGTACACGCCGCCTGCGGGCACGAACGAGAAGTAGCTCATTACACTTGCGGCTGTGGAACCTGGTTGGTGGGGGTTAGCCTCTGCAGAACGTAACTTCCGGGAAGGAGAGGGGAGAGGGGAGGACGCACCAGCGACGGGCCCCGTGGCGCTGAACCCCATGGCGCTGAGGAAAGGCACCGTGGCTGCTGCAGGCGTCACGAGGATCACGCCGTTGGCGACGTGAAAGGCGGTTTGGTAGGGGTGTGCTGCGATCCAGTCGAGGATGGCTTTTGCGGTTGCTGCGGCGGTGTCGGTGGTGTTGGTGGTGGTGTCGGTGAGGAGGGGTACGGTGGTGAGGTCGGTGGTGGTGTTCATTTTGGTGGGTTGTGAGTGTGGGTTCAGAGGTAGGTTGTGTTGGTCGTTGACGTTGACTGGATGCGGCGTGGGAACGGGTGGGCGGTGAACGGTGAACGGTGAACAGCAAACGATCAACAGTGAGAGGTACGAGTGCGGGGTCAAAACGAGGCTGTAGCTACCAGTGGCCTGGCACAGTGGGTGATTGGTTGGTTGGGTGGGTGATGTGAGGTTCATGCATTACGACATTGGCGCGATTGTTTCTGCCGAGGCGTCAAGGTATTACATGGGGTTTGTTGGGAGTGAGACGGCAGTTTTGAATCCTAGGTTGTCGTTGTGGCGTGGAGTTCGTGGGTGACGGTGAGGCTGTACGAGACTGTTTTATGATCTTGTAGTAGTATCAACTGGACAAACACCAACGAAAAGGCGGCCATTTGACAGCTGTAAACTTCACAATCAGCAAAAATCACAATAGCACACAAAGCGACCAAATTTCATCCCAGAAAAGCATTTATTCACAGCTAACGCCTTACCCCGCTCCCAAATCCCCAGACTCCCATCCCCATCATAAAACCCCAGCTTACTCCATAACCAGCGCATCCTGGAAAGCAAGCACCCTAAACTGATCCAGCTGCGCAAACTCGGCGACCTTTGCCCCAATCACCTGCTTGGCAGCATCGTACTTCTCCTGGAACACGCGCGCGTGCTCCTCGTCGCGGAACTCGAGAAACGCAACCAGGTCGTAGCCAAACGACTCCTCGGAGCCCGTGTAGGATACGGGCCGCAGGCCCTCGGGGTCAGCCTTGGCCCGGCGCACGTAGTGGCGGGTAATGCGCGTCGGCTTCGCGGCGTCGCCGACGGTCGAGCACAGGAAGGGGAGGTGCGCGTCGTAGGCGGCTTGGAAGGCGGATGGGGTGAGGGAGGGCTGGCGGGTGACGAAGGAGCCGATTGTGAAAGGCATTTTGGGTGGTGGTGGTGGTGGTGGTGGTGGTGGTGGTGGTTATATGTTTGGTTGTTGGGTTGGTTTGGTTAGAGACTCGGGTGGCTGAGTTGCTGAGTTGAGAGGGTTTGGTGGGAGGTTGGTTGGTTGTTGGAAGACTTTGGAGGGTAGTCTTGTGTGGATGGTTGGATGGTTGTAGAGTGTGGAGTGGCTGTTGAGTAGCAGATGAGTGTGTTGGTGTGATGTCCTTCGCAAGATATCGAGACGTTTATATATGTCTTCGGTCTTGACCATGCGTGCTTTGACGGGTATGTTGAAGGAAGAGCTCCACAGGGCTGGTGGGAGTACCATGGCATGGATTCGCCAGGCCTTCAATCAATAAGTCCCCGGATCGCTCTTCGATGATTTGCTGGACTACCATATTAGTCATCTGGGAATCCTACGTGATGTTATTCCTGGTGTGGTCGAATAGGTACCCCTGCTCGCGCATAATCCCCGGAGTTCGTCTTGGTCCCCGAACACACTCAGCAATATGGGACAACACCGCAGCCTGCTAACATTCAGTTTATGGTAATCAGCAACTCGATATACTAATGAATAAAACTCGTTAAAACTACTGAAGATGATATGATAGCCAAGTACAAGACCAAGATGGAAAATACCATCGCTTGTTCACCGCAGATGCACCACACACCACTCTGCCACCAGCTTCCGCTTTACCTCACGACAGCAATACTTTTCGCCCGACCGAATCGCCTTCAAAAGGCCCGGTAGGCATAGATGGATTCCCGGTGTCTGTGATAATCGAAGGGACCCCGAAAGGGCTGACGATAGCGTCGCACGGTCTGTCTCCGTGCATACCCGCGCATCCCTTGTGGTGCATTCCCGCAAATAGCCTGGCTCTTTGAATCAGCGCTAGATCCACGATGGTCATGACGGTGACTGGAAGATGGAGTTCGGGGTTGTACATCCAGGAGTCGGCGCTTGTTGGTCGCCTTAGGTACCTACGTCTGTGCGGTAGGAAGCCTGACTAACGGACCCGAGCACATCAATACCGATATCAACGCAGCATCTGTTGAGATATTCTTCTGTTTCTTGGATACTACAAGCCGTGTCTTGTGTCGCCACGGATTGCGCTGCTCAGAGCACTTCCACTACTTTGTACCTTTTCCGCAGCTTCTTCCGGGCGCCCTTCTCCAGCCACAGCTCGTCGGTCTGCAGTTCCCGGGCTGAACATCTCCACTTGCAGCGTCTGTGTCTGCAGCTGGGACACTTGTTGCCGACTTCCTGCGACGTCCAACGTTTGCCACCTGCGCTTTTGTTAGGGGCTGGTGTATCATAGTGTCGATCCACGAACATTTGTGACAGCGCCACTTGACTAAAGCAGCCTGCGTTACAAAGCTTGGTTTTGTTCCCATAGTAGTTTCCGCAAGTAGTTATCTTGTCGATATGCTAGTGTGTTGTGTCTGAAGCCCGCAGCAGTAAAATCCTGCAATATGAGAGAGACTTAGACATGACATCTGCTTGGAATCCTTCAACGACCGTGTACAACAAACGAAAAAGGTCTTGACTAATCGACCACGTAGCATATCCAGTGACTACATCTCCGGGACACATGACTATATTTGTGTAGAGGGGTGTCCTGAGAACGAGAGGTGCTGTGTTTGAACAATCGTCATTTACTGGGACCAATCACCACCCTGTAGAGGCCTTTATTTTCTTCAGTGAATTATCGTTGGTGATTAACTACCGAGATTTAATCGATGTTGGCATGAACAAAGACAAACAAGTTGTAGCTTCCAGTGCATCAATCAACTGATACTCAGCCTCAACCAATGACAACTACATGATGTAAGTCAATTTCGCAACACCTCCACAGGTGTAATTGAGGCGTACCTGTGTTAGTGGAGTCTCGCGCGAACGCGAGGGATAATGCCTGTCGCTCAACGGTCGCTAGCCGTGGGGCCGAGGATGTCCCGCAACCCTGCCGTACGTCAGCCAGCCTCCACGTAGCAACTTCGCGTGTCCATTGGTCGCGACCCTCCAAGACGCTGTTGTTCTTCTTTGCATAGCGATCGCCCTCGTCGCCTTGAGCTCCACTTCGAGTTGCGTCCATACATGTCCACCTCGTTTGGCAGCTAATTCACGCTTTGTATCGCCCGCAACAGGGTCCACGACCTCGCAATGTCGAACCGCGCGTTCGACACCAGCAAGCTCGGCTCCGGCTATGGGTTCGAGAGCTTCCCAACCCAGCCTGTCGAGATGCCGCCGACTTGGGCAATTGCAACAGGCGCCATGTTCCTGGTGGGCGCACTCCTGATGTGGGTATGTTTACATCTCCCGTGCTCTACGCGACTTGAGCTGATCCGAGCGACACTTGCAGGTCTACATGGCGCTGAGCATGTTCGCGCCAATTCCCCGTGAGCCCCGACGTTCAGAGAAACAGTACCTCACAGTCATGCCCGACGGATCGCAAAGCCCCCCGAAAGAGCTTCCGTGCTGGCACGATACATGGGCGGCGGAGAAGGAGGCTGCGAAGTTGGCAGCCAAGGAGCCAGGCAAGAAAGTGGTCATACCTCCCCAGATGCCCATCGAAGCGGCAGAGCTGTTCATGACCGTGGTTGTGCCGGCCTACAACGAGGAAGAGCGGCTGGGTGGCATGCTGGAAGAGGCTGTGGACTACCTACAGACCAAGTACGGCTCGGCGCATGACGGAGAGAAGGGCGGCGCAAAGGAGAAAGGCTGGGAGATTTTGATCGTGAGCGACGGCAGTACAGATGGAACTGTCGAGAAAGCCTTGAGCTTTGCGAAAGAGCACCAACTCAGTCAGCACCCTGTCCCAGAACCAGGGCCGTGGACTAAGAACGGCACCGAAATGACTCTGCCTTCGACACACATACCGCATGGAAGCATCCGCGTCATCACTCTCGAGGCGAACCGGGGCAAGGGCGGAGCAGTCACACACGGCATGAGGCATGCCCGAGGGCAGTACGTCGTATTTGCCGATGCAGATGGAGCCAGCCGTTTCAGTGACCTGGGAAAGCTCGTCGAAGGTTGCAAGAGCATTCAAGACACGGCAGGAAGGGGTGTGGCTATTGGCAGCCGAGCTCACCTTGTGGGCAGCGAAGCCGTCGTCAAGGTACGTTTCCAGCCTAATTCAACTTAAACCATGTACTGATACGATCTAGCGCTCTAAACTCCGCAACTTTCTCATGCACTCTTTCCACCTCCTGCTCCGCGTCATGACGCCCGCAGCTACCGCTCGCATCAAAGACACGCAATGCGGCTTCAAGCTTTTCTCGCGCCCCGCCCTTCCTTATATCATTCCGTACATGCATTCTGAAGGCTGGATCTTCGATGTTGAGATGCTCATGCTGGCCGAGAGCGCCGATATCGCCATGATCGAGGTTGCTATTGGGTGGAAGGAGGTCATGGGTAGCAAGCTGAATGTCATCTGGGACAGCATTGGCATGGCGTGGGGACTGGCACTGTTGAGGGTCTGCTGGTTGCTGGGCATCTATCAGAGGGACTAGAGTAAACTAAACGAGTGGAATATATGCGGACGAAGAGGTTCGTTGATCTCTAGCATGTAAATATTGGCTGCAGATTAAGACGATTCCACCTGTTGTATCGTATGACGAACGTGCTCCCAGCTGGCTCAAAATAAGAGGTGAACTTAGTGCACCTCAACACTGTGTCATACAAATGTCGTCGGAAACAACCCATGCAAGACAACCAACGTAATCGCTCCACTGTAGTGATCTTCAAGAATTTCCAAAGGACTGTGCTTACGGCCGCAGCAGATAGATTGTCCCACGCGAACAGGAAGCCGTGATAGGAGTCTACAGGCACGTCTGATCTTCTTGGCAAGATACAAGAACAAGGTTGGGCTCGTCGCTGTGCATATCTTAGCCTCTACAAACCAGAGTTATTACATGTACTAACTGGGTACACCCATGTAACATGATCACGGATAAGCCCTGTCTGCCACGTTGTGAATGCGGCGTGCCACGTTCACTACGTGGCATGGGTAGGCTGACCTATCATATTCTTTGGGGAAGTCGGGTTGACGTCTTGTAGATCTCCTGGACTTGCCTAAACGGATGCTGCCCTCGATCTGGGAGAGAAGGTTGCGGTTAGATCGTTTGCCTTGTTTCTAGCTGCCTTCTTCGCTAATTTGCCTGTTGCCTGAATCCGCACAAAACACATGAGCCGCTTTCACTTCTAGGCACACATCAGTTAAAACAGACAAAGCTCATAGTAAAATTATATCCCAAAGACAGTCTTGCATGCCTAATCTTATCTCACACCATCACACACTCGTTTTCTCGCGTTGTGCGGCTTTGCAAATCACAAAACCCAACTCACAGCTTTCTGATTGAGAGCACCTTGATCCAGCCAATCAAAATGACCAAAAATCCACCGTCCAATCATCGTTCGAAGCCCCCTATTGTGTCGAAACCGGTGTCGGATCTGCAGTCCGTCATCGCAGGCAATGGTTTGGATAACTTCTCGTACCCGCCACCGATTCTACGAGTCATTACAACGCTGACTTTCGCTCAAGCACAAAAGGCAACTGCTCTTCCTCGGTGGGCAACTATCGTCTTGGTTCACCAGACAGGTTGATCAAGGACAATAGTTGCTCGAATGAACCGGCCTTTGATCCTCGAAGGATGGAATATGACATAAATTATGTCGGAGCACAGTTCAGCGACCCGAAGAAAAACGCTTAGAAAAGAATCAATGCCGTATCCTCGGTACAACACCTGCCGATGATGATGACCATGGATGGAAGATCGATCTGTATTGTATAGAATATTCACCACTGTGTTCTCGTTCGTTCTCCGCTGCTTGTGATGTCAGCAGGTTGTGTAGGAGCAAGTTTGTGACTTTTTGAAGCAATAATATTACTCGGAGAACTATACATACTCATCTCTTAATCTCATGGTAGTAAAAGATAATTAATATCTCTGTTAATTCGACAGGGGGTGAGCTCAGCGAGGCGCTGCCTGGTAACAGTCCTCGCGGGCGAAACCTAGCCGATCTGTGGTTGTCGCAACCACTGATCAGTGTTGGTTCGACAGGAGTGAGCTCAGGTCACCGTCAACGCGTTGATACAATTGAAGTGATTGGATTGTGCTCTGGTTCTAAGCTATCGCGAGGAGGAGGAGAAGTTATAGGCAGAGCAGCAAACAACCAGATCAGTACCAGGCCCAACTGGGCCTAGCACCGAGTTGTTGCCTGCTCTCCTAGAAGGCGCTGGTTTGATTCCAACAATTTCGATGAGTCGCGACATTGTGCATTTGCCCTTTGTCTAGCAGCGTCAACGTCGTTGTTTCTAGTGTCTGTTGACTACAAAGGTAACAAATTCAGCCCCTGAGAGTATTGGCAGAATCACCGACCCGAACTGAGTTAGTTCGAAATTCTTGCAGGATGTCAGCTATCAATACAGAGATTGTCTGACAAGAAACCCCCGCACGCAGTCGCAACAAGGGGGGTGACGTCACGGCGCAGCGTACCTGCATTAGGTGTCTCGTCACGTCAGTGCGCCTACGCGTTCCCTCACCTCCAACAGTCACGACTACACATCGCCACATCTCTGTTCGCCGTAGAAATTGCATAGAATAATACCACTGCAGAATCATGGCAGCCGAGCTTGTAGGGGGTGCGTACCTTGCCACGGAAGTGGTCGAACATGGAGCTGAAGCAGCCTACGCCGCATACATTGTGTCAAAGCCAACTTTGCCTCTTAAGGCTACGTTCCAACGGATTGCTACCGCAGAAGACGACCACACACAGTAAGATTCATTGTCATTGTTTGGGACTATACTAAACATCCCAGACGCTCGTTAGCCAGGTCGCACCATACCCTGACCGTGGTGGGCAACAAGGCTTACATCTTTGGCGGCACTACCGCTGAAAACAAGCTAGCCAGCAACGATGTACACGCAGTAACTCTTCAACACTCTGGTAAGCCAGAAATGGACTACGGATTGATACCTGCTCTGCCTGCGCAAGAAGGCGATCAAGTGCCGACCGGCAGAGCAAGTCACGCGGCGTGTGCTTTCCACGGAAACGTTGCGATCTACGGCGGCTGTGACGATAAAGATGAACTCATCGATGAGAAATCCTCGATGTGGTTATTCAACCCTGAACGCAAATCTTGGGAGTACCTTGCACCGTCTGTCCAGGACCTAACACCTGGTCCGCGACGGGGTGCCAAGTTGTTTGCACAAGACAAATGCATTGTCATGTTTGGTGGAGTTGATGGCTCAGGCTCTGCAGCCTCCGATATCTGGCAGCTCGACGTTGCATCGCGGCTGTGGTATCAGCTACCCACGGCACCAGTCTCGACTTCCAATGTGACGTTAGCCAACGGCCAGCTCTGGTTGATTTCGGGGTCGGATCCCATGAGCAGCCAACTTCATCACCTTGACATCTCTTCGCCCAAGAATGAAATGGCATGGGAATCCTACACTTTCCCCACGAACCCGCTTGCTCCAGGACCCCGTGCTCGCCAGGACGGTGCGCTTCTTCCCATCACTACTGGCTATGGTCGGAACTATCTGATATATCTTCTTGGTGCCCGAGCAGGGCCATCAGCGACACCAGGCGTGTCACCCGAAGACCCAAAACAGGCCAAGGACAAGACGCAATGGAGCGATACCTGGGCTTTGCAGATACCGTCCAGCAATTTGGATATGAAGGCATCCACGTCGTTCAAAGAAGCAATCAAGCCCGCAAAGATCAAAGACGCAATCAGGTCTGCTCTTGGCGCCGAATCCGGCGAGCTTTCATGGGCAGAAGCAGTGGTTCAGTTGCCTTCAGACAAGGCTCTGGAAGAGGAAGACGGAAAGCTGCATCCCGGCCCTCGCGCTTTCTTCGGTGCTGATGTCATGAGTGATGGGAATACTCTAGCGTTCTGGGGTGGTGTTGATGCTAGGGGGCAGAGAGTGGGTGACGGATGGATCATCAAAATGGAGTGAGTGTGGGAGATCTCGAGGTTTTGAAAGATATATACACAATGACCAGTGATCCTTAATCATCAGAGAGAGCTGGATGGGAGAGAAGTATTCTCTAACGCTTCCAGAGGTGAGAATCTGGTTTTTCAGCAAACACCTAGCAGGAGAGTTCATCAAATTCCAAGCACTAAGAGCGTATATGGATCTGCTATCTCTATGACGTTGACTGTTTTGCAGATGACAATTCGTTTGTGCTCAACTCCAATCACTAACAAGTAAGATTCCCTGTGATTCTCTATTTGGTTGTCTGGCATGTGTATCGATACTGAGATCAACATCTGAGTAGTGAGATATTCTACTACTGAGGATTGTTCCTCAGCCTTCCAGTAATAGGAATACTAAACGACGCTAATTCAAAAGATCACCAATTGTTATGTCTCGGGGAAACGCAACGGTATTTCTACAATATATCGACCTGCTCTTGTATAGATTTATGATCATTTTCTTGACTCAATACACGAATATAGAACTCCTCTATATCAATGCAAACTCTAGAGCCACTCTGGTGCATCGCTTCCCAGCGGCTTTGGCATCTCCGCCCACCCAACCTCCACACCCTCAATAGTCGCAGCATGCCTGACCGCCTTCAGCTCCCCAAACTGCGTTTGCCTAGCTTCGAGATACTTCCCTACCTCTTCCGATGATCTGAAATCTCTCCTTGCAAACCCATCTTTGCCTGGATGCCGCCCAAGTGACCTCAAGTATCTCATCACCCCAGCCAGCGACACCTTCACCTCGTACAAGTCCCCCTCTGTTGCCCGTTTATACAGTGCCGCCATGATACCCGCGGCAAGGAAATATCCAGCTCCATGGTCAAACGCCTGGCAAGGAAGCACGCGGGCTGCTTCGCCTGCTCCGTATCGCTCGGCGTCCGCCACGTTGATGCCAGAGCATGTCTGCACGAGGGAGTCGAAGCCACGGCGCTGGGACCACGGCCCATCAGGTCCGTATGCATTCAAACTCGCGATGACCAGCCGTGGGTTCAGATTTACTAGTTCGTCGGTAGACAGACCGTACTTGGCGAGGCTGCCGGGGCGGTAGCTTTGGATGAAGACATCAGCTGTGCGTAGGAGCTCGAGGAGTCTTGCTTTGTCGTCTTCTTTCTTGATGTCGAGTTGCACGGTGCGTTTCCCTCGAGAGAGGTCGATGTCTAGGCTTGGGAGATCCGGAAGCGTGGGTGAGGTGATCCATATCACGTCTGCGCCATGGGCTGCGAGAGTCCTGCCTGCGACTGGAGCAGCGATGACTCGGCTCATCTCGACTACACGAAGACCCTGGAGACTCTTCTTCCCGGGCTGTGCGCAGCGAGAGGGTATAGTGTAGGGTTCCTGAGTCGCGATCTTGTTAACCAGGATAGGGCCATCTGATATCGCTTTCGCCTGCGGGAGCATGTCCCACTGCTCAAAGGATCGAAGGGCTGCCATGACCGCGCCTCCCTCGATAGCCTTGCTCTCCAGGTCAGCTGCATCCCACTCCAGCATCTTCTCAGCTACCTCCTCTCTCGAAGCTTCGAGCGGCAATCCAAGGGTTTTCAATGCGTTTTCTCGATGGTTGGGGAATGAGTCATGCATCCTGATATAGCCATCCCGAGTCCTATGCAAACCCCCTATAGTCCCCCATGACGAAGATGCCGGGTTTCCACTCAGAGTATATAGTCGCTCAGACTTGAACTCTATATTGGCATGCTCGTTTGGGACCGTGGTTTTCGGTACAAGAGTGCCACTGCGGACGGATGATAAGAGGGCCGCTGTGAGTGCTGCAGTTCCAATCGAAGCTTGCGATAGGTGATCAACTTTGAATGAAGAGGGACCACATTCGGCGTCCATTGGAAGCTCGAGAGACTCCAGGGCGTTTTCTGGAAGTCCGAGCGATCTCCATATATAAGTGACAGTGTCTCGAGGCGAGAAAGACGAACGATCCATGTTGATACTCTCTGAATTGCTGAATGTCCCAGGCGAAGGCAGAATTTTCTTCATCCAGATTGTTCCTTTGTATGAAATACAGCCTCAGATGATTTGACAAAGGAGTCATACAAGCCTACTACCGAGCGACGTCCGACTTCGACTTGGTTGGCATATAACCGGCATAGCCGGTGCTAACCGTTTATGAGCTAGATTACCGATCAACACATCACAGCACGGCCTGATCGTTAAGGTGATTTGTGTAGATGTTAGGAGCGGGCTAGATGATATGACCTGAAGACTCATCAATGAGTGTATGGAGAATGTTTATTTACTCAATCGAATTCATACACCATAAGTCCACTGCAAGAACAGCCAAAGAAACAGCAAATCCTAAGTAATATATTGACGGCTATAAGTCGAACCCAACTTTACTCATCCCTGATCCCAGCGCTAACCAGGAACTCCCAAAAAGCACTACTGACCCTGGCTTTATTCAAAGAGTTCCCTCCCCAACACACCTCTTCAACGGGAACTCGTCTCCTGTGCAAAGACTGATAACACCATCGACCCACTCAAGATCCCCATAGCTCCTCGAATCGAACGAGTCGGCCTGGTAATGCGTCAAGGTACCGTCGCCACCGATTGTGCCCTCCCAAACGTCTCCGCTCTTGCGGTTAGTCCAGGCGTTTGTGACCAGAGCACCGTACTTGTCCTTGGGCACCTCGACTGAGAACTGCTGTGTCTGGGACGTCTGCCATGTCTCGCTGTAGTTGATGTCTATAGAGGCACCCAAGAAGTCCTTGACGATCTGCAGGGTGGCGCCGACGCCGACGGAGATGGAGTTGGAGACGGAAATGCCCCTGGAAACCGAAACCGATGTAGGTGCGCCCTTGACGACTTGACTCGTGAGAACATCCCACCCGAGGAAGCGTGAGTCGGGCCCGGGAATAACTAGGCTGACTGCTCCAGCACGCTTCTGGGCTGGGGCGCTGGGGGCAGAGAGAGACTCGTTGCCGCTGTACGTGGTGAGGCCCGCGTCGAGGTATCCGGGCTTAGGAGGGGCGACTTTTGACTTCCGAAGTGCTTCGATTTCGTCGAGGTCAGAACGCTTCATCTTGGTGAAGCGTCCGTTGTTGCTGTAGAGGACGACATCGTCGACATCGAGTTTGACGACAGGGGCGGGAGCTGCTGCGACCAGTACCGCAGTAGAGGCAAGAGCGAGTGCTTGAGTGAAGTGCATCTCGAAAGAACGTAAGTGTTAAAAGACTAGAAACGAATGTGTGTTGTCTGAACGAAGGATGGTACTCAAGCAGATAGTCTGGACTCGATGGCGGGTTGATATACTTTAATACAGCCTCGCTGATCGTATTCGAGATTCGGTCCTAGTATCAACAACCAAGACTTAATGCTTTGACAGACAGCATGCTTGGCAGTACCACATGTGGGGTGAATGAAGCTGGTCGGTCCGAGTGTTAATTGTGGACTGATGATCACGGGGGATTCGGAACGACGGCAGGAACCATTCTGCTGGGGTGTGGCTTGACGAAGCTATTCTCGGGGGGATTTGCATTCTGCTCATTTACATAGCATGATGTTTTCTAAATCGCTGGTTGGACGTCGTCAAAAGGTAAGTTCCGCGTCGGCATCGGACCGAAGCGCATTACGACTCTGCACGTTTCAGCCCTGCAAACTGAACTAGGTTCCCATTCCCACAACGGTCCTATAACGGCCATATAGTGGTTTCAAACGTCTTGATGTTCGCCACAATTGCACCGACCACGCCGATGTAATCTGCCAGCTCGCTTTGGCAGCTTGGCGTTTACTTATCGCATCCCCTGGCGGATGACCAAGTGTGGTAGTGTTGAGCATAAGTATCCTAGATGTCGAGTCTTTCAGGTACTTTGTCCTGACCACTGTCGCTTTCAGCTCATTCTTTCAACTCACTCATTCAACTCGACTCTGCGTCTCGCCTTACGCGCTTACTCTCGTTCAGACTCTTCACATAACCATCACAATGCGTTCTGCCTCTGCCATCTGTATCTTCCTGGCCGCTGCCCTTGCGCCATTCGCCTCGGCCGCCCTTCACAAAGACGGTGTCTGCTTCGACGACAAAGGCGGTGCGAACGTCTACAACGAAGCAGCCACAATTGCATCATGCGGCAACTACCAAGTGCGAAACACAGGAGGCGAGTGGTGGGATACCTGCCCTGACTGCGAGATGGTAAGTTTTCCTATGCAGTTACTTGTCCTGATTGAATGGAATCTAACCCCGAGCTTAGAGAGTCATTGGCAACTTGAATGTCTGCCACTCAGAGGAAGGGCATATCGGAGGGGACGAGCTGACGCACTATTGCGAAAACGTGAATGGTGCGAGTGGGTCAATGGCAAACTAGAGGCTGTTGTGTTGCACATTACTCGTGGGACCTATAAAGTAGATCAATTCAACATGTTGTGTGAACGACCAGTCTGAAGTTTAACGAATCGAATTTTGATGAACGCTCCAAACTACAAAACGCCATGTTTATGCAAATCTAAGTTAACAGATCCCCAAATACCTTATATATGCCAGAATGCACCAGTTCCGCTCATACATCTACGTCTATGCGCTCCCAGCAACCTCTCCAAACCACTGCCTAAGCGCACCCGCAAGCACGCCAGGCAGCTCTCGGACGTCCCTGACGACCAGGTAGTACCTGAAGGGGAACCTCTCCATGTACTTCCACCTCACGACCTTGCCCTCTGGCGTAATCTCCACGGACTGCAAGTCGAGGATGCTCGTCTTTTCCTTCTCTTTGACAACCGGCACGTCCGCTTCAGGCTGCGCCGCTGGGTTTGAACTGGGCGTGGGGACCGGCGCAGCCATGGGCGCCGAAGCCGTGGCATCGATGATGACAAAGACAATCATCACGCGCTCCTCCTGCGCCTTGCGTACCAGGCGCTGAATCTCGGCGTGCGAATCGCAGATTCCGTCACTGACCACCAGCATCAACTGCCATAGGTCCTCGCCAGCAGAGCTCGATCCCTTGCGACGGGCCTCGGCGAAGAGATCCAGAGACTTGTCGACCAGGCCTCGTACGTTGGTCTTGGTGGCCTCGAAACCGAATTGCTCGAACACGCGGACTCCGGACTCGCTGGTGAATGGCTTGTCGAAGTCGTGGGCGACATTGACGCTATCGCCGAAACCAACGACACTGACCTCGCCGACTTCGAGCATAGACAGCGATCGCGTAACCAATGTAAGGGTCTTCAGAGCGAGGTTGGAGGCCCCGCTCTCAGCCATCGATTTGGAGTCGTCCAGCGCGATCATCACCTGGTAGCTGCGCTTGCTTGGCTGGCTTCTGCGAAGCCAAATCTTGTCGCGCTTATAGCCAGATGCAATATAGGGAATGATGCGCTTGAGATTGAGACGCTTGCCGGTGCGGAAGTCACCGCGGAGCTTCGTGGCAAGCGTGGGCGCGAGGATCAATCGGAGGTGCTCGGTGAGTTGCTGAGACAGAGAGTGGGTCGCGGCCTCGTGCGAGAGCCACAGCGCGCGGGCCGAGTCTGGTGTCATTGTCGATTGATCAAGATGCGTCAGTTCGAGTCTGTTCTCGACTTCGTCAACGGACGATGTGTCAGAGAAGTCTTCGTCAAGCGGCATTGCGTCTTGCATATCTTCGTCCTCTTGGTTGGAGAATGGCTTCTGCTCGCCAACAAACGCCTGTGGCTGGCCGTCTGTAGTGTTGGCCTGCTGCTGCTGCTCTTCCTGATCCTGCTCTTGCTTGGTCTCAGACTCGTCCATGTCCACGTCCTCACCATCGGCCATCTCCTGGTCGTTATCCTCCGGGCGGGTTGGCATCTTCTCTTCCTCATCGTTCATAGGCATCGCCATGTCGTGGTCCAATGCCTTAGCCTGTTCTTCGGTAGCCGTACCCAGTGCTTGCGTATCGGCCTGAGTTTCTTCATCTTGAAGATGCTCAAAGTCGGCATCAGCCATGTCAATTTCCTTGTCAATCTGCTGAACCTGGGTCTCATCCTTCTCTCGCGCTTCGGAGATCTGCTTCTGCTGGTTGTACCACTTCTCTAGCACATCACCCAGCTTCTTGAAAGACTGAGTTTCGCGCGACTCTTCCGGTTCCTCGCCGCGACCACCGGCGTCGGGCTGCGTGGTTTGGCCAAGCGTGCCGTCTTCTGCAGTCGTCTCTTGCTTCTGCTCCGACGAATCGCCCTCTTCGCCCTCGTCACGGTTTGCAGCGCTGGCAGAAGCTTGCTCGTTCTTGTTCTGATGCGCCTCTTCGTTGGCTTCGGTACCAGCACCCGCTTCTGCGTCCGGGTCCGTCTGATCGGTATCCTTCGGGTCACGCGCATCGTCTTCAGGCACATTGTCGTCAGGCATGGGAACTGCGTCGTCCTCCATTGGCTCATCGCCCTCGTCTTCGCCATCATCTGGCTGCTCTTCCTCATCCTCGACATGCCCAGTGGTTTCTTTCTCCTCCTCGCCTTCCTGCTCAGGACCAATTTCCTCGTCGACTGTATCCGGCTCGGCGGCTTGTTCAACCTCCGGGTCCATGGTGTCTTCAGGCAGGTCGTCGTCCATGTCCATGTCTCCGAGGTCATCTTCCTTTCCGTCGTCGTCCTGGCCGTCGATGTTAAGGTCCTCGGGCAGATCGAGAGTTTCCTCTTCTTTGGCGTGCGGGTCCATCTGCTCGGTCTCACCTGCGCCTACTTCTTCATCTTGGTCTTCGCCCTCCATCTCTTCATCCTCTTCTTCGCCCTCCTTGCCTTCTTTCTTATCGTCTTCCTCTCCATCCTCGCCAGCGTCGTCCTTGGGTTTCTCCTTCTGCTCAGCTGCTACCTGCTCTTCCTGGTCTTCGGTGCCGACGTCTTCCTTTCCCTCGCGGTCCTTGGCATCCTCGTCCTTGCCACCGTCATCCCACATCTTCTCATCGACAGCGCTAGGACCGAGATCATCAACACTTCCGACCTCGCTCTGTACATCATCATCTCCCTCGTCGCCGCTTTCGTCGCCCTTGTCTTCCTTCTCGCCAACTTCTTCAGTTTCGCCCTCCATGTCTTGCTCGCCCATGTCGACGGCGTCTTCTTGCTCTTCGATGCTGCCCTCGCGCTCGCCCTTTTCTTGTTGTGCCAGTTCCTCGAGGTCTTCGTCTTCCTCGATATCCTTGGAGATATCCTCAGCGCCTTCGCCCTCGCCAAGACCTGTTCCTTCTTCAAGCTTCTCATTACCCTTCTGCTGGTCGTTAGACTTCTCTTGAGGTGTGCAGAAACCTGAAGTGCCGATCTGAATGAACGACTTAGCTAGGCGGTAGCAGAGCTTGGAAGTTGATGCATGAAGCGAATCGAAACGGTCGACGAGGTATTTGTGTAAGGCCAGGTATTGCCTCAGGATGGGCTGAACAGACGCAAATAAGGCAGCAATGCACTGGAGGTTCTCGTTGGTGTGGAGGCTGTGCATCTTGTCCAAGATCGTCTGCAGGGCATTGGAGATCTGCGGTGCGTGGAGACCATTGATAGCGGAAGACAATGCCTTTTCTTCGTTTGTGAGCCATACCGCATCTTCAGTTGAGATAGGGATCTCCTTTAGTGCAGCCTCGACATCCTGCATCGCTCCGAGAATCAGATCGAGAGCACCGAAGATCTCTGTAGCGTAGTCGACAACAGTGACACGCAGGTCGTCGGCAGAGATGGCAGCTTGGTTCTCGGGATACGAGAACAGGAACGGGCGAATATGCTTCAGGGCCGTCCTTGAGATCTCGTATTCCTCAAGCCAGACTGAGTATGTTGACTGCAACTCAGCGATGGCCGCCCTCACAGACTCACTGAATGTCTGATGAGCCTGCGACTGGACGTTGGCAGGCAGAATTGGCAGTTTGTCAGAATCGTCCACCAAAGACTGCAACTTGGTCGTCCATTCTCGCAGGTTCCGGAGGAGAGCATCAGATTCATTCGTCTTTCCAAGCTTCGCCTGGGCAGCAACCACATCTGTAGCAGTTCTCAGTATGGCAACCAGCCAGCGGAGCATTGGTGGGAGCGAGGCGGTCGCTTGAACTGCGTCCTGTGATGCTGAGTTGAGACCGATGGGCGTGGGCTGGTTCAGGTTCGCGATGATCGACAATGGTGTGTTCTGCATCTCCAGCGTCTGAGCAGCTCTGCTGAGCACGTTCCTTTGACGTATCGTGATGTGCAGCAACCCTTCAATGTATCCGATGCTGCGAGCAACATCGTTGCTGGTCAGATCTCCAGAATGCTCCTTCGATACTGCTCGGACCTGAGGCATGATGTGGAGCGCTTTGTGCAGATGACCCTCAGCCACGCGGCCGCACTCTTCTCCAGCTGCTCCAACGAGAGGAAGGGTCGATAGAATAGTCGAGAGTTCGTCTTGTTTGACCAACGTATCAACACTCAAATTCGGCACGACACCCATTAGACGCAGCTCTTTCATGGTATCAGCGTAGACCTTGCGTTTCTGTGTCTTGAGCTGCTGCACTGTCTGCTTGTTCTCTTCTGTGAGTGTAGTAGGCGTAGCCTTCTGGAGCTCCGTGATGGACGCCGCAAGACTGGTGACAAACTCTTCGATGTAGCTCGCGCCATCAACAGCTTCTGAGCTTGGTGTGCAAAGCTTGCGCATCATATTGGTGGTGACTGCGAGGTTCTTGAAACGTGTGGGACGCTCGTTCCAGCCAGCCAAGTCTTGAGAGCAGATCTCCAGCGCCTCTGGGTTGACACCTGCACTGACAACTTCCATCGAAACTCCCTGCAACAGGAGACCCTCATCGGCAAACCCTGCCACCATGACGCTGGAGACGGGTCGGTTGAGCACTGCTCTGAACTTGCGCACCAGCCTACTCAACTTCCTGTGACTGGTCTTCGCACTCTGCTTCAACGCCTCAATATTGGTGTCTTTCCAGCTGGCAAGCTTGATGACATTGTTGACGTCTCTCTCCAGAGTTTGTCGACCCTTGGCAAGTGACTCGCGTACAGGCTTGGCCAGGCGTGAGAAGTATGCAATGAAGTTCTCAAGCGCAGTGTGTAGGATCTTGAAGTGTCCAACGTCCTGCATACGCATCGCTGCATGGTGACTGAGCTGCTGCAGAAGCTTGATGCGCTGCTCAAATTGGCCAAGAGTAGTCGTCTCGTAGAAACCCTCAAGCGTCTTGAGCAAGCCCTTGGCGTGCGCCTTCATAGCCTGCTCGTCTTCGATGCTTTCCGTAGCAGCAATAACAGTCTCGTACGCGACGAAGAACCAGCTCTTAGCCCCGTCGCGACACTTCTCGACCTCCAAGTCAAAGAGTCGTGCCCATGTTGTGAGCTCGAGCTGTCTCCAGCTGACCAGCAATTTTGTCAAATCGTCGAAGAGGTTGCCGGTATTGAACTCTTTGCTAGCAACCTTCTGCCATTCGTGCATGTACGTGTACAGCTTCTCAGCCTTGGTGATGAACTTGGCAACAGGATCAACATGGCGGAATGCAAGCGCCTCTTCACAAGTACGCAGTACATCGTGAAGAGTCATGTGCTCAGGCCAAACGTTGCGGATCTGGCGGTAGCGAGCTTGGATGCGATGAATCAATTTGATCAAGTTCTTGGCCTCGGGGAGGTTGGCATCGAAGTAGAAGTTGTAGTTCGGTCCAGTTCCTGACGCGTTGAGAGAGTCGGCCTTCTTCTCAAGTGTGAGATAGAGAGCGGGGAGAGCATTTTCGTGGCTTGTGCCATGACTGTTGCCCTCTGAGACCCTGTTCATCTCAGAAGCACCCCACTCGAGCACCCTCTTGATGGATGCAGAAGCATCTTGGTTTTCCGAGAAAAGCTCGGTGTGGATATTAGCAAGACGAATTGCGTGATCTTGCGAGGTGGACGCCAGCTCGGGCTGTTTACTCTCTTGCTCTTCATCTGCCTCTGCTTCATAGTCGGGGAACAGCGTTGGGTCCTCTTCCTCGTCTTCCTCATCTCCACCACGGAAAGTGTATAGGCTGTGGTCCAGTGCTTCCTTCTCTTGATCCTGCAGGAGCTTCGTTTTCCACTCGCTGTAAAACGATGTAAACAAGCCATGAAGCAGGTTGCGTACTGCCGGCCCTGAAGAGCAGACCGGGTCAATGCTCTTGATGACCGACAACGAGTACAGAGTATGCCAGCGAGGGTCGATAGTGCGGTTGCTCTGAGCCAGGGCTTCTTCGAAAGCTTGCAAGTAGTTTTCAGTCGTGCCGAAAGATCCTTGGTCGAAGAATGGAGTCGCGCGAGTAACATAAGCGAGACTCTTGCTAATGCTACTCCTCTCCTGCTCTTCCCGCTCCCTTCTGCCAAGCGTCAAACCGATGTCGAGACATGCGAGGAAGCCCACAGCCGTATCAGTGATGTCGTCGTAGGCACGGTATCCTTCGGTGAGACGCTGGACAACACGAAGGATATTTTGGTGCAGCGTGCCGTCCATGGCTGCATCCTCAAGGGTTATGGATCCAGTGAACAGAGGTCGAACGATGCTGAGCAAGTTGGAGAATTCGCCGTGTAGCTCGTCCAGTTCAGAGACGGCAGGACGGGCAATAGCCGGCACAGGCGGTTCCTCGCCCATTCTCTGGATCGTGTCGCTGACCTGTCTGATACGGAAGCTGGTATCCTGTCCAGTGAAGTCGAGGTGGAATTGTTTGAGAGCCTCCAGCGCCTGCAGCAACTCTGTTCTTTCCTCGTTGAACAGTCGTCGCTCAACCATGGGTCGCAGAGCAGGATCGTGTGGGTAGTTTGGCACGTAAAGGCGGAGCCCCATCAAACCAAGCTGGATCCAAGCCTTTGCATCCACGGTTCCTGGAAGTCGCATGCAGTTTTTGAGCGGCCCTTCGAGAGCTTCACGATATTTACCCGAGATAGGCGCATCCGGGTAGAACTCGACCAGGTTTCGATCAAGGTGGCTGACAATGTCCACAGAGTGCGCTCCGTAGATGCCGTTGTAAACGCTTCGATACAGCTCATCCAAAGCACTCATCTGGTCGTTTGTGATGCGGTCTGCATCAAGCGAGAGCTGTTGAGACAAAACCTGCAACTCAGTCTCGAACCGTTCCAGCTGTGTGAGTTGGACTTCGTCAGCATTGTGCAGTTTGCCCAGCATCGCGATGTGGAACTGCCCTTGGAGTGCCATGGGCGTCGCAGACGCTTTGACAAGACCAAGATGGCGATAAGCTTTGGCGAATATGCTTGCAGGGTGATCAGTTCGTCCCGCAGGGATGTTGGCAAGTTTGGTAGGTCGTCGAGCGAACAGTGTCGATTTTGCCCGAGTAGCCAGGACTGCTGCGGAAGGCGCATCGTACTTTTGTTTGGTGATAGGGTGGTCGCTGAAAGCAACGTCAAGGAATTGACAGAGGCCTTCAAACTCCTCCTCAAAGTATGGCGTAATGACTGCATCTTCTTCGCCGATTCCTTCTTCCAGTTCGCGAACAACACTGTCTAGACTAGTGAGGAACTCGGCAGCATCGATATCCTCCTTGCGGACAAGTTCCAGGGAGCTTGAGAACCGCTCGCGAATCTGTATCATCTCGTCAGTCCTCAAAGTCGACTTCCACATGACCTCATCAAGCCTGTCGGCAAGAGCCTCGAAACTGAGGACCGTCTTAAGCTGATCAATCGATTTCGAGGTAGTGGGCTTCATGAACCGCCAGATACGCTCCATACCCAGGCCAGTGGTCAACTGTACATCGGCGCCAAATGTTGCAATCTGCTTGAAAAGCGTGGTGCTTAGGGCGTTTACCAACGGATCTGGGTTTTGGGTAACCGCTGGGATGCTGGATGACAGCATCTTGAGGTACGTCTGGAAGGTTGCACGATCGAATGTTGATCCTTGGGCCAAAGCAAAGAAAGCCCAGAACAGTGTCCTCAGAGGTTTAAGGAAGGCATGCTCGGGTTGCTGGCCACCTTGGTGTGCAGCCCACAAGCCCTCGACGAGTTTGACGAGACTGTGCCAGTACGCGTGTAGGAACGGAGGAAGCTTCTGCTTCTCTTTGCGACGCTCAAACTTGGCAGAGGGCAGCGTATGCATGGCTTGCTGCATGTTGAAGAGGTCGGACATGAGCTCATACATGGACGCAGACCAAAGCGAGGCAGATCTCGACGCGTCCGTTCGGTTCAGCCAGAGCTCGTTGCCAAGCGGATGGTACGGAACAAGCTGGGCAAGTTCTGCATATCCATCTTGCTGCTGCTGTGACTTCATCTGAACAGCCCAGGCCTTGCCCAAGAAGTGTGCGAGGTGCGAGTACTTGTCCGCATCCAAGTGCGAGACTATACCTTGTCGTGCCTGTTTGACAAAGCTCTCCAACAGTTCTGTGTCTACGAGTGACAAGTTCTCGAATCGAGCCTCGAGCGTGTTATCGTTGTGCTCTCTGAGTTCCTGGAACTGACGGAATCGATACATGGCGGAGTCGAGCGGGTACTCTGGAACGTCCAGGGTTCGTTCGATGACGTCCTCGCTCTCCAGCAGACAAATTTCAACAGCTCTGTTGCGCATAGCCCTGGACAATTCACCAAACCTCGGATCCATGGTCATGAAGATCCTGAAGTCTGGATGAGGCTTGATGATCCGAGCTTCGCCATCAGCAGTCGAGTGCTCGTTGATGGACAGGTAACCGTTAGGCTCCAGAAGGGAGTTCAGGCGGTCAAGAACAGCGCTGGAGCACAAGTTTGCGTTGTCGAGGACAAGCCACTTGCCTTGCTCTAGGGCGCGGATCAAGATGCCGTCGACCCACTGGAAACGTGCGCCGTCGATTTGCTGGTTGGCGGTTTGCAGCACGGTCTTGAGCTCCTGTGCCAACTCGAGCCCCTCTTCATCGAACTGAGCAATCGTCTCGAGAAGCGAGTAGAGGTTGTCGGTAAGAAGGCTACCCTCGATCTGCAGGTGCTCAAGCAGCTGAATGTAAGCCTGCGACGGCTTCTCAAGAGACGCGATGCGTCGGCGTACAAAGCTGTCTAGTTTTGCGAGACACTGCTGTACTTGACGCGCTGGATCAATCTGCTCGTATCCACCAACAAGATCCATGGCATCGACGTCCGCGTTCATGGAGAAGGTGACGAGCTCTGTTCCGACAAACGATGCGAGCTGGTTCACCATGGCAGTCTTACCTGAACCAGGCGGTCCTACCATGATAACTGGCCAACTTTGCTTCACACTAATCAGCAGCGCCTCCATAGGTCCAAGCTGCGAGGTGACAAGAGTAGAAGCCGCATCTGGACGTGTGACTGCGAGGTCTCGTGGAAGCAAGCCGAGTCCAACCTGGAAGGTGCTCGCGCTCAGATTATGGAACAGATTCATGCGCGGCTCGTGAGCTCCATACTGGCTTTCGAAGACCTTGAGTAGTCGGCTGCGATCATTCACAGCCCGGAAACGCTGCATGAAGATAGCGTCGAGGAAGTCTCTAGCAGAACCAGCAAACTCCTCAGAAGCAAGAAGTTGGAGCCAGCGCAGCGTGTCGCGGAGGTTGAACTCCCAAGGCGCTCCAAGATTGCCAAATGCGCGGTGGGTTACGACCTGCTCATCCAGCTCAGCAACAAAACTGATCAGCTTCTTGACTTCAGCTTCTTCAATTCCGGGGTAGACCTTGCGGCAGATAAGAGTCAAATCCTCCGGACGGAAGACGTCCGCGTACACGACCGTAAAACGGTTGACGAAAGATGCAGGGAGACCCTTTCGTCCACCACCCTGGTGATGGGGGTTCTGTGCCGCGAAGACACGGAAGTCCTGATGCTTGTGGAAGGTCTGATCGAGCTCAGAGATGTACACCTCTCCACGATGATCGAGGACAGCATTGAGACCTTCAAGAACTGACTGTGACGCCAAGTTCATTTCGTCCAGCAAGACCCAGTCGCCGTTCTTCATCGCTTTCAGGAAAGGAGCATCGCGCCAAGCGAATGTGCCTGCAGCGCCGCCCTCGACGGGAACGTCAGAACCGAAGAGATCCATGAGGTCCGTCTGTTCAGAAAGATTGAGTCTGGTCAAGGGCTTGCCAATAGCTTTGGCAAGTGCAGTAACAAGCGTAGTCTTGCCGACACCAGGGTTTCCTTCAAGAAGAATAGGCTTCGCAAGTTGTAGCGCGCGAACGACTCGCATAGCGTTTGAGCGTGTCGTAGGTGCTTCCAGGGAGAAATTGGCGGCCTCCGAGGCAGAGGATGAGAACTTGGGAATGGAGAACGTGCCGAGTTGGAATGACTCGGGGGTGCTGATCATGTCCACTGTGCCGAAGTAGAGGGGCGAGATGTCCTGTTCAAGCAGCTCGCTCAAGTGGCGCAAGCAGGCCTTTCGCTCTTCGTCAACAGACGCAGCAGAAATGGCAAGCAGTCCTGCGGGGTTGGCACCCAAAGTATCGATAAAGACCATTGCTGCGCCATGTACAACACCAAAGACGGGATCGTCCAAATTCGAGTTGTTGATGAAAGTGACCCAAGCAAGGGTGTCTCGAATGGAGATCGACGAGGCAACAGAAGTGTTGTACTTCTCGTTGAACCACTGCGAGAACGAGACAATCGCACTCGCGTACGGTGCCGTCTTCGGGTGGAGTTTCGACTGAACAATTTGCAGTACATCCTCCAGATCAGATAGAGCAGGAACCCAAATCTCTGTGAAACGGTTACGGAGCGCAGGAGAAAGCTCCTTCTTGCCGTAGTCTCCGCCCGGGTTCATCGTGGCGAGGAACTGGAAGCCCTCACTAGCGACAACCAACGAGTCGATGGGTCCTTTCTCTGCGAGCAACAGAGTGCGCGATGGCTCGAGAACACTGTTGAGACGTTCGAGCACGGAGTCGTCCGCCAAGGATATCTCGTCCAAGAGGAAGTAGTGGCCAGTTCTCATGGCATGTACAAGGTTGCCATCGGCCCATTCGAATAGGGCGGCAGACTTGATGCGATTGAGATTGATGGATATGCGAAGTTCCTCTGGAAGTAAGACGGAAGGCTCCTTGAGGAGCTTGTCATAGAGGTCCATGAGGGCATCTTGATCCAGAGTCGCTGGGTTGATCTCTGTTGGAGGCGCAAGCTCGAAGGCTTGAAGAACCTGCTGCCGCAGCAGCTCTTCGATCGCTGCTCGGTTTCTGATCGGTCGTTGGGCACCGATGAGATCGCCTGTCTCGGTGTTCTGATGCGCGTTCAAGATATGAAGCTGGTTGCCAAATGCATCGGCAAGCATCTGACAAACAGTAGTCTTTCCGCATCCAGTCTCACCGATGAGCAAGACAGGTTCGTTGTTGCGGATTGCATGGGCAACGAGTACGAAAAGCCTTCGCATGGCACGAGTCCAAACGACACCAGCATCCATCTTTGTCGAGCCGTTGCTGAGATGTGTAATAGTCTCTTGGCTGAACATCTGCTGGTCGTCGATCACAACCTTGGGACCAGCTTTGCTCATAACAGATTCAAGGATCTTCTTGACCGCAACGCGCTCCTCCTCCTTACGCACACGCTCCGCGAGAAGCATGTATCCGTTAGTGGCCAGATCTTGAATTGTATCTGCCTTACGCTGTGCCCACCTGAACAAATCTCTGAGCGTGGCGAAGCTCTTCTGCTCGAAGATGCGGTTTTCTTGACGAAGCGTCGAGAGTTCCTGATAGACCTTGACAATGCGCTTGCACCACGTCTCGGGAATCATGGTGCGACGGTGTAAAATCTCCGTCAGCTCCTCGACGGGGATGTCGTCGAAATGCAGCTCCAGGAAACGGTTGCGGAAAGCCCTCGAGAGAACTTTACGGCCACCGTAGAGACCAGCGGGGTTTTGAGTAGCAAAGAGCATGAAGTCGCTGTGTGGCCGAACAACCTCCTGTGTCTCGGGGATGAGAAGCTCACGGTTGTCGTCAAGCAGACGATTGAGAGCCTCGAGGACATCGGTGGGCGCCAAGTTCAGCTCGTCAAGCACAATCCAATGTCCTTCGCGAAGTGCTCGGACCAGGATACCTTCCTGGAACGTGAGCTTCCCATCCGCACCAGAGACGTAGGAACCGAGGTATTCCTGCAAGTCGGTATGTTCGTGGTTGTTGATACGGACAAAGGTGTTGCCTGATCGCTTTGCAAGATACTCGATCATACTGGTTTTACCGGACGATGTTGGACCCTGGATGAGGACAGGGTAACGGCGAGTGGACGCAGCGCGAATCAAATTGTTCATGTTCCGCTGAACAAAGTTGGTGATGATGTAGTGCGGCTGCTCCTCTACAGGCTGAGCTCCCTGTCGCAGCCAGTAGTGGCCCTGCCTCACGTAGCCGCGTCCATCATTTGGCTGCTGAAGTGGCTTTCCGAGTTCAGCTTTCAGGCCGGCTTTTTGAGGGAACATGTGTGACGTGATGAGCGGTGCGACAAGGTCTTCCGATGCCTTTCCGAGGAAAGTTAAGAACGACATGTGGAAGCCTTCGTAGAGAGCTCGTCGGAGTGTGCATGAAGGAGCTATTTCTCTCGCGTATGACAGCGTTCGTGTCAGCGTTCGCAAGCTGAAGTGTGCCTTCTGGTCAGCACCGTCGACCAACATATTGGCCTTTGCCAACCGTTGAATCTCGAGATAGAGCGAAGTGACATCACGCGCAACCCTCATGATAGCTGGGTCCGCGCCATCGCCACCTAGGTACTTCTCGACAATGTTTCGCAGACTCTTCTCGTCGCTGTCGGGGCTCTCAACGTAGAGCTCGGTGAACCTCGATCGGATACCTGGGGGAAGATCCTTCTTACCGACGTCGGTTGCAGGATTCATGGCCGCGAAGACCCTAAAGTTCGGGTGTGCGACAACTCGCTCGACATTGCCAGTTTCTGTGAGGAGAATCGAAGGGTTGCCGTCTGGTCCGCCGCCGAGGAGATCTGTGAGCGCTTCCAGGGTATCCGATGACGCCAAATTGATCTCGTCGAGCAACACCCAGTCGCCGTTCCTGACGGCCTTGACGATGTTTCCTTCGAGGAAAGAGAAAGCGAACGCCTCTGAGCCGCTGGCAAGCTGTGCTTCGAGATCAAGGAGGTCCGTTGCGAATTTGTCCCATCGTGCTCCAGGGAAGTTGGCCGGCAGCGAATCCATCTTCCTCTTTTTCTTGGGTTGTCCGCCGTCCGGATCGGGCGAGGACGCCTGAGACTCGTGTGCTTTGCGAGCTGCATCCACCATCTTCAGCGCCTCACGCCACAGGGTGCAGACCCGCTTCCACTCGCCTTTGGCAACGCGCTTTCCGAGCATCTCGATGAAGCGCAAGTTCTTCTTTCTTGAGAATGTCGTCTCAAATATGTCGTCGAACTCGTCCTTGAGGGGGATGACGAGGCTGCGGACATTGACAGGCTTGAACCCTCCAAGAAGGTCGCCGCTCTCGCTCTGCTGGGACAAGTTGAAAGCCACAAGTTTGCGGCCAAGTTGTTCAGCAAGATACTGTATGCATGTCGTCTTACCCGTACCTGTCTCACCAACAAGAAGAAGGGGTTCCTGTCGATCGACAGCCACAGCGACCTTTTCAAGCAGGCGCAGAGTGTAATCGTTGGTGGAGAACGGACGGCCAGACATGATGCGTTTGGAAGACTTGAGCTTCGCAAGCCTCGCGCGGCCAATCTGGATGGTACCCGAGGCTGTGCTCTTGGACGGCACTTCCAATTTGACCTGGCGGTTCCCAAGGAGATGGTCGCGTCTCTGCGGATCGATGTGCAACTCTTCAGCGACACAAGCCATGACCCTCAATCGTGCTGAGTCACCGCGCAAGCTTCCAGCAAAACAATCAAAGGCTTCCATAAAGATGTCATCAGTCTGAGCCGGGGTGAAGGTAGATGACTGCGCGAGAAGCACTGCTATTCTGTCGCACCATTTCAACAAATCGCGGGGTGTCATCGCTCTCAGCGATGTGCCGTTTTCAGACGAAAACTTTGGGTCCGAGTAGAGTTCCAGAAGTCTTGAGTATACCCTCATGATCCCTGAGATGTGCTTCTGCAGCGTCGGGTACTTGGCGAAGATAATCTGCTGGAATTCCTCAAGCTGAGGCATACGCACTGTGATCGAATTCCAGAAGCGGTGTCCGATCATGTTCTGTCGGGGGATAATCTCCTGGCCTCGTGGATTGAGCGTGCTCCGCATTGTAGCAATAATCCGGAATCCTCTCGCTGCTCGTACGGTCTCTCCTCGGCTGGGAATAAGGAGCTCGCCGCGCTCGATGAGCGGCAAGATGGTGCTGATGACCTCGTTTGGCGCGCGGTCCAGGTCCTCAATAAAAATCCACCGCCCTTCTCTGACTGCTGTAGTGAGCACACCAGCTCTCCAGCTGAAAGTTCCAGGCTTGGCTCCAGTAGCGTACATGCCGATCAACAGTTTTGCATCGCTTTGCTCGTTGAGGTGCAGAGTGACCATCTTGTCCAGCTTGTTGAGCTGCCACGCAAAGTGTCTGGTAAGCAAGGTCTTGCCAGATCCTGCCAGTCCTGTAAGAAGCAGGGGGCTGGATCCAAGCAGCCCACTCGCTATTCTGCTTAGGTTGTCCTCGGTTGTTGGTGTCGAAATAAGCTCGGAAGGTTCTTCCTGGGACGGCGCTCCGTCAAGTCGAGGAAGTAGTGTGCCATTCACGTTGACTGTATAGGGCGACAGTTGCTGGTAGATTTGGGGCGAGAAAGACGGCGCGTTCTGCAGTTTCTGCTCGTGCAGATTCGACCGCACTGCTTTCCATCGCTTCTCTTCCCACAGTGTGAGGAAACGGTAGTCGATCTTCTCGCCTTCCCACTGTCCCTCAACCTCTCCTTCGCCCAGATATCTCTTCGTCATTTCTTGTGTCGCATGGTCCGCTGCATGGACATATAAACAGAAGGTGCGGATCGCCAAACATCGCGCGACGCGGTTCGGGTGTTGGAACAAGCTCTCCAGAGCCAGTGGGCGGACGTACTTGGCGAACGTTCTGCAGTCGTGGCTGAGGAGTCGGAATGCGCCCAGCAGGACTTGGACGAGAAGTGGGTCGGCGGTGGCGTTTGGTGGCAGTTCAGAAGGCTGCAGAGAGACAATTGGCGAAGTGGATATATGGGCAAGGAAGCGTTCGACGTGCTCAGCAAGGTAGGGCGCAAGAGGCAGCAGACGTGCAAAAGCCGCAATTTTCAGCTCCGTGTCGATGCCCGACTGAATCCACCTTGCGCAAATCTCGGCGCACAAGCTCTCATACTGTACAAAAACTTTGTCAGTGGCCGTGGGCTGCAGAGCTTCCATGGCAAGCGCATTGATATTGGCCATTTTGGCGGTACTGGCGGCGCCTTTGCCGGTCATGATTTCAAGTCGGGGGTTGTATTCCGGTATTGGGGCGCCTTCCCATAGTTTCGACGCTGGAATACGTGCGAAAGGTGTTGTAGTGGCGGCTCGTGGCTGCAGTGTCGAAGTTCTCTGACATCTTTTTTGGCGCGGACCCACACGTGCTCTGCGCTACACCCAATGGATCTCCGCCTCCGCTCCGCGCGACGAAAACCAAGACGTGAAGGTTGACAACGACCGGCCAACGACGCTTCGCCTCCATCCATCGACCTCCGCCCCTCGCACCCGCAAACCACAATGTCCGCCCCCGCATCCCGCGTCCTGAGGCGCTGCGTCTGCAGTGCCCGCCCCGCCTCGTACGCCCGGCCCGCCGTCGGAGGAGCACAGCAGAGGATACAGCGGAGGTGGCAGTCGAGCGACGCCGCGGCGCCCGCCAACCCCAAGATTGCGACCATTGTCGACCAGATCAGCCAATTGACCCTGCTCGAGACGGCCGACTTGGTCTCGACACTCAAGGTACGCCCGGCCGCCTTTGCCACCGCTGTGCAACACCTGCCGATACATGGACACACGACACGGCACGACACGATATGACATGACCTGATCTGCTGACACCACCCAGACACGCCTGAACATCCCCGACATGCCCATGGGCGGATTCGTTGCTGGCGGTGCCGGCGCTGGCCCCGCGGCCGCTGCGCCCGTCGAGGAGGAGGAGGCCGCGCCCGCCGCCGCCGAGAAGACGCTGTTCAACCTCAAGCTCGAGAAGTTCGACGCGGGCGCCAAGCCCAAGGTCATCAAGGAGATCAAGGCGATGCTGGGGCTGAGCTTGGTCGACAGCAAGAAGTTTGTCGAGAGCGCGCCCAAGATGATGAAGGAGGGCGTGCCCAAGGAGGAGGCTGAGAAGATTGTCGAGACGCTCAAGGCGCTCGGGGCCACGGCCGTCATGGAGTAGGCGTCGGTTGTGTCGAGGGTCATAGGCACTGTATCATAGCGTGAGCATGTGGCGTGTACAGATATGTATAGCATTGGAAATGTATTCGATATGCGCAGTGGTATCCCTCTCTAAAACGCCTGCAAATGCTCTCGTCTCGCCTGCCTCACCGGCATCACCCCAGGGCGATGGCCTGGGCGCGCTCCTCGCAGTCCTCGCGCCCAACAACGTAGTCGTCCTCTCCAATATCGCTCGCCTCGTCCCACAGCCGGTCCAGCTCCTGGTCGTCATCGCCCGGCACCGCCCATATGCTCTCTCTCAGCCGCTTGTGGCGCTCGCGGTCCTCCTCGATGCGGTGCTCGATCTGGCGCTTGTCGAGACGAGCCGACTTGCCTGTGGCCGCACCCGATGGCTCAGCGGTGAAGGGGTGCTCGACCTCGCGCGACTTGAGCACTGCTTCGAGCTCGCTGACGGTCTCGGGCAGCAGAATCGCTTTGGACTGCAGTGCATGCAGGACCTGGACAGCATCAGCACGTGAATCTAGTCTATACACCAGACCATTCTTTCACTCACCTTGCGCACCACGCGCACATTGGCGCCTTCATCGCCAACTACACACTCGACGACGCGCAGAATGTCGCGCTGTAGCATGCGCACAAAGCCCATGGCGCTGCCGTCGCCCCCCGCGCCGTTCTCCTTGACGGCCAGCTCGCACAGGCACTCGATGAAGAACATGATGTTGGCGCGCGTGTTCATGTTTGTGCGCTCGAGCTGCTCGAGGATGCACGAGTGCAGGTCCTCGTCCATGTCGCGGTTCTTGAGCGCATAGAAGGCCGCTTTTTGCAGCGACGTGTGCGACGCGCTGAGATGCGACAGCAGCGTCGTGAAGCGCTGGCGCACTTCGAACGGGTCCGCCATGGCTGTGGGTGTGGCGTGCGGCGGGCGGCGGGCGGCGGGCGGAGGTCGTCGTTGCGGGCGCCCAGCTGCGAAGTACTGGGGGGCCGAAGGTATGCGCGCCCATGTCGGAGATCGAGGCTTACCCCACGCCGAGGTCGCTCGCTCTGCATTCTTCAAGGTAGTCGACTCACGCCCTCGACTCTGACAGTTTACTCTGCCGCTTCACAGACACATACACATACACATACACACAATGGCTTCGTCTCAGGAATCAAAGGCCCTGACATTGACCGTCCTGGGCTCCGGTATGTCTGAACATATCCCACCTTGTTCACCCCCACCCCGCAACGAGCACAGTGCTGATCAACGCCCCAGGTACCATGGGCATCGCCATCATGGGGGGTGTCATGGCCTCGCTGGCCAAGGCAAAGACGACCGCAACCATTGACCCTTCGTCGGCCCCGAAAGACACGCCCAACCTCGCCAACTTTGTCGCCTGCGACCAGTGGGCCCCCGCCGAGGAGAACGTCCGCAAGGCCCTGGGCCACTACAACTTCTCGCTGCAGACGCTCACGAACCAGAACCTCAAGGGCGTCCAGCAGGCCGACATTATCCTGCTATCGTGCAAGCCGCACGGCTTCAAGACGATTCTGGGCGAGGAGGGCATGCGTGATGCGCTCAAGGGCAAGATCATCGTCAGCATTCTGGCCGGCGTGACGCAGCAGCAGATCGAAGAGTTCCTGTACCCCGAGGGCGCCAGCAAGGTCGACGATGCATGCAGGGTTGTCCGCGTCATGCCCAACACGGCGTCATTTGTCGGCGAGTCCATGTCCGTCATCCAGACCAGCGACCCGCCGCTGTCGGACACGCAGCAGAAGCTCGTCGAGTTCATTTTCGGCTCCATCGGCCGCGTCGTCTCGCTGCCCCCTGCCCAGATGGACATCAGCACCGCGCTGTGCGGCTCTGGGCCCGCCTTCTTTGCTCTTATCCTCGAGGCTGCCGCTGATGGCGCCGTCGCTATGGGTCTCCCCCGCGCAGAGGCACAGATGATGGCTGCGCAGACGATGCGTGGAACTACAGGCCTGGTGCTGAACGGTGAGCACCCGGCTGTGTTGAAGGACAAGGTCTCGACGCCCGGCGGCTGCACGATTGGCGGGCTGATGTCACTCGAGGAGGACGGCGTTAGGGGGTGCATTACCAAGGCTATCCGTGAGGCGTGTGTTGTTGCATCAAGACTGGGCGGCGAGCAGAGGGAGTTTGTCAACCACAGGCGTTGAAGTGTTGCAGCGTTGAAGCGTTGAAGCGTGGAAGCATTGTGGAGAAAAATAAAGTCCAACAGATACAATTGATACCTCTTCCATTTCTCCAGTCATCTTGCAGTGTTAATGCCCGAATTAGCTGACGTTCGTTGACGCAACGAAGTCTGGCATTAGAACATACAAACCTCATGTGGAAGAGCTGACTTGATCACAACCAAGACCGCCCATCAAAGTATCCTCTCCTTTATAGTCCCCACCACACTCTGCAGCCCTGCCAACCGCTCCTCTTTAGTCTCTCCCAAATACAAGCTTGCAACAGGCCACGCATGAATCCCGCCCTTTTCCTCCCAGTAATCCACCAGGCTGCCAGTCTTCTCCAGCAAGCGAATCAAGTCCCGAGTCTCAGGCCCCAACACCTCCTCACTACCAAACAAAAAGTACCAGCCATGCTCAGGCGATGCATCAGTCCACCTCCCGACGTCCTTGCACAGCCCAGGCGACACCATAGAATCGTCAACGGCAGCTTTGGGGCCCACGTACTGCCTGCCGTACAGCTCCAGTGAGTCTTTGTTGAGGTAGTCCGACGCCGTGTTGTGGTTCTGCTCGGAAACAATGGTCACCCAGGGACTCACCAGCACCGCCATGCCAGGGCGCTGGTGCCGCAGCTCCGCGTGCTGCGTCAGGTACAGCAGGAAGCTGAGCATCAGCGTCGCGCCGGCCGAGTCGCCGCCGATTACCACGCGCGTGGAGGACTGCGCTAGCGACAGCACGTACTGGTAGCCTGCGACGGTCTCGTGGAGCTGCGTTGGGTACGTTGCGTCCGGGACTAGGGTGTATTCGAGGGCGAAGAGAGCAGGGTTGCGGTAGCCTGCGCTGCGGAGAAGGGTCACCCACGCTAGGAGAAATTCCATGTAGAAGTAACTGCTGCCCATGGAAAAGCCGCCGCCGTGCGCGTAGTAGATTATTATGTCGGGTTGCTCTAGTTGGTTATGTTTTATTAGGACGCCGCGGAAGTCGAGCTGGGGAAGGTTAGCGGAGGTTGTAGTAGATCAGACTATGACAGGCCGTCGGAAGATTGAAAACGAGTGATGTAAATTGATGTTCAGGTCGGGAAGTCGATATATGCCAAAACATCTCCCGATTCTTTTTTTATCGGACAAGGGGTACTGATAGATACTAATAGACATATCAAGTTTGACTTACCCTCTTAACTTCAGTCCATCGAATAGGGCTGGTGACCACTCCGTGCCTGAGCATACGGAAACGTAGAAATGGAAGTGAAACTGGCTTGGAGAAGAACACACGGCCTAGGGAGGCCGGCATGTTGGCAAATGCATAGCGGACGCATCGTATGACAAAGTCTTGAAAAGGGGTTGCTTTCTTGACAAACGGACTGCGGTCCTCAAACGGAACGATGTATCTCTCGCGTATAAACTGATATGGTATGACGACAACTTGGAGAACTATCAATATCAGTATACAACCTGGACTGAGTAGGACGACTGACTTATGAAAGGCAGGGCGGGAATGAGCCATTTCAGGAGTGGGACGGGGCCAATCTGTAAGAGCAATTGCGGCGCAAGAAAGACGAGGAATGCTATGCAATCTAGATACGATATCTGGCTAAGAATCATGTTTGCTGCAAAGTACCAGAGGACGACGGCAGAGGTACTTGCAGCCCAGTGGTGGATGACGATGACAAGCAGGCTAAGTCGTATGCGTGCTTAGCGCTGTTGGCGCATCTTGACAAGCCGCACGTATGCAGAGGCAACAGGAGGCATAACGCAACGATCAACTCGTGATATTCACTTTCGGCTTCGTGGTCTGCGAAGAGACATGGTACATGGTTGCACGGCAAAAGAGTGAGTGCACGTGACTTGCGCCGATGGGCACGGGCATATCCCTGCAGGCTCCGACGACATTTCTAGGTCTGCAAACAACGTCGCCGTCACAGCAAACAACGTCGACGCCTGCCTACGCCACCGCTATCGCCCAGCTCCAGCACGCCCACCGACCGTCTCTCCCCCGATCGCCTCGGCATCAAAGTGCATGGAATAGCGGTTCCGCAAAGGCCGCTTTCTTGCGCAGCAGCCTATCCGCACGCCCGCACGCCTGCACGCTCGCACGAGTCGTCGCAGCTCACCATGGCCAGCCCCGCGGTCGACCCAAAGGCAGCGCCGCTCGCCGACGACCTCAAAGAGCTCGCTCTGTACGTCTTCGAACGCGCTTGCAACAGACCAACCGCTCACGTGTCTAGCTCTCTTCCCACGACTGTTTTTCCCAAGGCCTTCTTCTGCGCTCTCTGCAGTGCCCTTGCCCTCGATGCGTATAAGCTACTGTGCTGCAACAAGGCGATTTGTAGTCCATGTAAGCTGCGTCTGTATCTCAGTTTGCGCTTGTGCTGATGCGTCATTCCAGGCCAGAGCAAACTGGAGTTTCCCACCACTTGCCCGTCATGCGACCACTCTCCACTCGAGGCCGATTCGTGTACACCCAATAAATCCCTGCGCAACACAATGCGCATCTGGCTCCAAAAACAAAAGAAAAAGGAGGAAGCCAAGGCGGCTGCCGCTGCTGCAACTCCCCCAGCGGAGACAGCCCCAGCCACTGCCGAGGTACAGCCAGCTGGCGATGCGGCAGACAAACCTGTCGACAGCATTGAGGCTGTGCCAAAGGGTGAGGATGCGTCTGCTGAACAAGCGCCTACTGCGTTGGATAGCTCTGGAGACGCAGAACGCGCAGGCTCCACCGCACCACCAGCGAACAAGGTAGGTCTGCGATTTCCCGTCTCGTCTCTGTTCCCCTGTGCATCTATGACTCCTGTATACACAAGCAAAAGACGGAAGGACACAAGCTCCGGCAGTCCCAAAAGAATAATGACCATATCTTTGTTGCACGTGCATGTGGCTGTGGAATGCATGTCTCATCTTGTGCTGTTGCTGATTGCGTGCAGGACTCTACGGCTCCCCAGGAAGACACTGGAGACCGCCGCGCTAGCGTAACCTCGCAAACAGCTGCTCAAGAGGGCGAGCCTCCAACAGCAGATGGCGCCACAAACGAGAGCACTAATGCGGCTGATTCAGCCAACACTACCAACGGTACACCAGGTCAGATAGGCTTCGGTTTCCCTAACCAAGGCAACTTCAACGGCATGGGCTTCAACGGCATGTCCAACATGATGGGCAGTGGCTGGAACGGTATGAATCCTATCGGTGTGTATCCATGCCGAAGTCTTGCAGGCAGCCCGGCTAACGCGGCCTTAGAATTCAACATGAACAACATGAATGGCATGCCCAACGGCATGTACGGCAACTTTGGTGGAAACATGGGCATGGGGATGAATGACATGTCCGCCATGAACATGATGAACTACGGTGGCGGTTTTGGCAACGGATGGAATGGTATGGGCAGTGGTTATGGCAACTTCAACGGGTTCAACCAGATGGCTGGATATAATCAATCTGGAGCATATCCCGAGATGATGAACCAATTCCCCAAGAATAATTTCCAAAACCAGAACCAGAATCGTTTCCCTGCCACTCAAGGAGGAGCTTTGCCTCAGCGAAACAATAGGAATGGCAGTCAGGGAGGCTCGGTCTCTGGATCTGGGGTACAGCAGAACGCCAACAGTCGTCCCGGGAGCCGTGCTGGCCCTGCTCAAAGCGTACGTCAATCCCTCGAGTCTTTGTTAGATTTGTCTTCACCTATCCATATGGTTCAGAGAACACGAGCTGACGCATGTTACACCAAACAGGGCGATGGCCAATCACCGAGCGAAGCAGCCCAGCCTGACTCGGAGACCAAGGCAGACGGTGGAGAGTCGGCTGCACCTGCAGAGGTCACTGAAGAGGGCGTAGCGAATGCGGAGAGTGCACAAGACGCTGTTGCGTCAGACGATGTTGCAGTGGGATCTGGAGGCGGTGTCGCAGATGGCAATGAAACGGACAAGCCTGCCGGAAGCGATACTAATGAAGCAGCGCAGTCGAATGGCTTGAATCAGATCCAGACTGTCGATACTGGAGATGGCGACATGCAGGATTTTGGACCGACAATGATGGGTAACGGCATGCAGCCCAACATGGGTTTTCCGCTCGCCATGATGAACCAATTCCCTAACCAGGCATTCCCTAACCAGGCATTCTCTAACCAGGCGTTCATGAATGCTCCATTTGACCCGACAATGAACATGGGTTTCCACCAAGGGAACAGTTTTGGTCCGCGGGGTGGCTTTAATGCGGCGTATGGCGATGCTACAGTTCTGACAGGCGCGCCGCAGGGCCGCGGAGTTGAAGGGGCACCCACAGGTCCTCGAGCGATGCGCGAAGGAAGGCCCAACACGGGTTTCTCGAGTCGCATGAACAACATCCGGTACAATCCACCCCAAAAGAGCGTCACACCCGCCAAAGAGAACGTGCCTCGCAGCCCGCAACGGAGGGTTCGGTCGTAAGTATATTGCGGTATCGTTTGACGGTGACAGCAGCTAACTCACCCCAGGCGATCCCCCCAGCGAGACGAAACTCTGCGCGTCAAGGACAAGTCGGCTTCACGGTCGCGATCAAGGTCGAAGTCAAAGCCGCCGACTAAAGATGACGACAAAAGCAGCCGCCGGGACCGATCGCGCTCCGCAGACCGTCAGTCGAGGCGAGGGGACCGAGGACGCTCACTCACACCTCCAGTGGACGACGACCATGAGCGCCGCAAAGAGCGCCGTCACCACCGCTCGTCACGCCATGACGAGCGTGACGGTAACCAAGAGGAACGCCACAGCGACGAGAAAGAAAGCCGCGGTGACAGGACGCGTAGTGCGTCGGCAGACTCAAAGTACCGCAGTAGCCGGCGCGACAAGGACAAGTATCGCTCCTCGCGCTCCCACCGCGATCGCAGCAGGGAACATCGACGCCGCCACCGCTCTAGGTCGCCTGCAGGCGAAGAGAAATACGACGATGAAGACACATACACGAGCAACGGCAGAGAGTCCGAGTCGGGCTCTCGTCGTAGGCACAGAGCCGACAAGGACAAGCCGCGTGATCGTGACCGGTCACGGGACAGAGAGCGCGATCGTGATAGACGCGACCGAAAAGACCGAGACAAAGACTACGATTACGAGCGTGAGAGCGACCGGTCTAGAGATAAGGCCAAAGACCGGAGCCGTCGTCGGGAGAGAGAGGCAGGCGAGGATGAAAGGGGCTACGACGATGACAGGTACCGCTCTTCTCGACGGAGCCGGAGAGATCGCGACCGAGAGGACCGCGACCGCGACGGCCGTGACCGCGAGGAACGCGATCAAGAAGACCGCGACAACCAGAAACCTAAACGCTCGATCGAGGAGGATGTAGTTGGAAAGATGATGCAGAGGCGTCCCGTGTCCCCGCCGCTCAACGCCCCGACCGGCCCATCCGCAAACACTTTCTCCATCAAAGGCGCAGGCCGCTCCAAGCCCACAGCCATGGCTCCCCCTCAGCCGCCGACCGGACCACGATCGGCGCAGCCTCCTAAGGGGCCAGCAGCAGACCGCGACCGCGATCGAGACCGGCACCGCAGGAAGGGTAGCACCTCATCCGTGCCGTCAACATCGACGCCAGCCGAGATCAGCAAGCAAGACCACTACGCGGCCGAGCGCGAGAAGAACGCCCGTGAGCGCAACAGCCGCGATCGCTCCGAGCGCGACAACCGCGACGGCATGAGCAAGTCTCTGCATTCCCGCGTACACTCGTCGTCCTCGCGGCCATCGTCGTCTTCGAAGCGTTCGCGGGATGATGACGAGGTCGATGCCGACAGCATTCCACGCGGGCCGAGTAGGCCTGACGTCAAGGCACCCACGGGCCCTGCGGCACACCGGGACAAACGCCGCAAGTCGGGCGCTGGCGGCGACAACAGCATCGCGAACCTGTTCACTGCCGGGCTGAGGAAGAACGCGGGTAAATCGCGGAGAGGCGGTGTGAGGACTGAGGGGGATGTGGACAGGGAGATGGAGCGCGTCGAGCGGGAGAGAGACAGGCGTTAGGACGTGCTTTTCCTCTCTCTCTGTGTTGACAACGCAATGGACAAAAGCAACGGGTATGATGTACGAAAGAAGGGTTCCTTTGGCGAAAATCTTAGACAAGACACGAGGTATTCCCGGTGGGCTTTGGTGGCTGCCGGTTTTTGTACTATATACCCTCTGGCTGCTGATGCTCGTGTACATGGCCGCTTTGGCAGAGCATGCAGTACAGTACCTATCAATAGAAAAGCTTGTTGAACAAGGATAATATTGGGTCTTGTCGAGGCATCAGAAGAGGACGGATGAGTAACGTGACTGATTCAGCGACGTCGCCGCGGAACCATGACAGGTCGAGCGGCGGCGTGTGATAGGGCGCTATCAATCGCGTCATCCGCCAAGGACCACGACCCCACGTGTTAGCGGTATCGCAGCGTGAATCATGGACCGTAAAAAGATGGCCCCCCGCAATTATTATTGTACAAGAGACTCGTCCGGGCGCGGGCGGTGCATTCTTCTTTCACCCAAAGATTAATCCGTCATGGCGGCGACGAACACAGCAGACGCAGCCTCCAATGGCGCCCATACATACAGTACGAGTTGCCCCAGTTACCCCAGTCGCCCCCCCATTTACCCCGGACTGGACTGGCTAACAATCAATCAACCAGAGAGAACCACCTCGCAGCCCGAAAACCCCTACGCTGCTCTGATCCCCGACCAGTCAATTGCCATCATCCCCGAGGTGACGCTCGAGTCGGGCGTCACGCTGAACAATGTCGCCGTCGCGTACAAGACGTACGGCACGCTATCGCCGGGCAGGGACAACGCCATGGTGATATGCCACGCGCTGACGGGCAGCGCGGATGTCGGCGACTGGTGGGGCCCGCTTCTGGGGGGGCCGGGCAAGGCATTCGATATCTCGCGGTTCTTTGTCGTCTGCATGAACAGCCTCGGCAGCCCGTACGGGAGCGCCAGCCCCGTCAACGCGAGAGAGGGCGATGCGTCGCTGGGGCGCTACGGGCCGGAGTTCCCTCTGACGACGGTCCGCGACGATGTCAAGTGAGTTCGGGACGCGCTCGGGTCTGGCGCCGAGACAGCTACTGACGCTCTCAGTATCTTCAAGCTCGTTCTCGACGACCTCGGTGTTAAGCAGATTGCGGCCGTCATCGGAGGCTCAATGGGCGGCATGCTCGTTCTGGAGTTTGCATACTTTGGCAAGGACTACGTCCGCACTATCATCCCCATTGCTACGTCTGCGCGTTACAGCGCCTGGGGCATCAGCTGGGGCGAGGCGCAGCGACAGAGCATCTACAGCGACCCCAAGTACGACGACGGATACTACTCGTTCGACGACCCGCCGTCGACGGGGCTCGGCGCCGCGCGCATGTCGGCCCTCTTGACGTACCGCAGCCGCGACTCGTTCGAATCGCGCTTTGGACGCAACACGCCCGACCTCTCCAAGAAGCAGAGCATCAACACGGTTCCGCGACCCACGACGCCATCCAACGAGCACTGGGCGATCCACAACCATGGCCACAAAAACGCCGGGTCGCCGCGTGCACCGTCGAGGACGAACAGCTCCGCAGCGCTGCCAAAAGCCGATCTCGAGTTCCACGATGCTTCCAACCCTTCGACGCCGCCCCTCCAACGCACCCCGTCGACACAATCCAAGTCTGCGAGACCGCTCGCCCAGCACTACTTCTCAGCACAGTCGTATCTCCGGTACCAGGGCGAGAAGTTCATCAAGCGCTTCGACGCAAACTGCTACATCGCCATTACGCGCAAGCTCGACACGCACGACGTGTCGCGGCACCGGTATCCCGCGGGCGAAGACGCCGACACGCTGGACCCCGTGACGGCGCTGCACCATGCGCTCTCGCTGATCGAGCAGCCGACGCTCGTGCTCGGCATCCAGTCGGACGGGCTCTTCACGTTTGCCGAGCAGCAGGAGCTCGCGGCGCACATCCCCAACGCGACGCTCAAGACGATCGACTCGCCCGACGGTCACGACGCCTTCCTCCTCGAGTTCGAGCAGGTCAACCGCCACCTGCTGGGCCACCTGCGCGCCGTGCTGCCAGACATTATGGAGCGCAGCCCGGACCCGGCGACGGTTACTGCGGCCGAGTCGGGCATGGAGGCGACCAAGACGAGCACGTTTGGCGAGGCCGAGGTCGATGATATCACGGCGTGGTGAGTGGGTGCGATTGGATTTTTCAGCGCGGCGTTTGGGAACTGGGGTGGGGAGGGGTAGGAAAAAGTACAGTTTTCGGTATCTGCTTGAAAGACTGCTGTACGATATGATACGCTCCGTCTCTGGGGAGAGAGGAGCCGAGGTTCAACCCCTCATCAGTGATGTGATATGTAGACGAGAGAATAATCCAGAGCTTGTATAGAAGCAATTGCTGGTGGGTGGTCGTGCTGCAATTAACAAACATGTTGTGGTGTGTGGTTTATTTTGAATCATTGTATGTCCATGAGATTGTGGCAGGGGTGAGCTGTGAATGTAAGCAGCCACAATCTTAGTAATCTCTGCCTGCCGATGTGCCGTCCGGACGCTCGAACCCCTAGGATGTCAGGATTTGGTTGGAGGTGTAAGACGGGTCATGTGCCTGTGGAGTGTGACTAGCTCTCAAGGAGAAGGAATTATGGTTCTACACCGGTACGACGACGAGTTCGTCGAGCGGCAGCACATTCTGCGACATGTGGCGGTGGTTGTCAGTCCGATTTGTCACATCAGAGCGCAGCCCAGCAGGTGGAGTCGTCGTGGTGGTTGCGGCGGTGGTTATCGCAGTAGCACAGGGCGGAGGGCTGGGACAGAGCAGACGACCCGAGATCCGAGCGCCGACGTCATTAGACCCAATTGGGGACGCGTGTGTGATGGGCGCCGTGTGCGTTGCTTGGGGGGCGGGTTTGGCATCTGGGCGTCTGCCTGCGCCGGATCGCCCGTTCTCCTTTGTTTCTGGTGTCCAGTCCAGCGCGGTACCTGACTAGTAGTTACAAGAAAGCAGAGCGCAACGGTAGCTAGAAATAGCGATTCTGCGCCGCCTCATTTCCCGTCCCGTCTTCTTCTTCACCACCACCACCACCACCACATCGCCGTCGCGGTCGCAGTCGCAGCTACAACCGCAATCGCACCGCTCAGGGGCGCGCCTCAGCCATGGCGTACCGCGACTACCCCAACGCGCAGCGGCCGCTCATCGATCTCGTGCCCAGCTACCGCGACAACTTGGATGTGTCGGACGAGGAGGACGACTTCTACAACAAGGAGGAGGACCCGCTTGTGCCGCCCAAGCTGCAGGCGCTGATCACGCAGACATCCAGCCGCGTCCCGCGGAGAATCCGGCGCTGTGTCGTCATGGGCCTCGGCCTCGTCTTCGTCTTCGTCCTCAGCTGGACCGCCTACTTTGGCCCGCGCCACGCCGCATACCTGCAAGAGCTCGCCGACATGGACAACACGCCCGCCATGAGTTACGGCAGCAACATCGCCCCGACCTTCAAGGACCTGATCAAGGTCAAGAACATGGACAGCGAGCACCTGCCCACCAAAGGCAGCCGTCTCGTCTTCGTCGGCGACGTCCACGGCTGCCGCAAGGACCTCGAGCGCCTCCTCGCCAAAGTCGACTTCCACACGAAACACGACCACCTCGTGCTGACAGGCGACATGATCGCAAAGGGCCCGGACTCGCCCGGCGTCGTCAAACTCGCCGCCAAGCTTGGCGCCTCGTGCATCCGCGGCAACTGGGAAGACAAGCTCCTCCTCAGCCTCGCCGAATCCGAATCCCCGCACCTCTCGACGCTCCCAGGCCCCTACGAGTCTCCCGACCGCGCCTCCGACGCCCTCGACGAAACCTCAAACTCGCACGGCGACTACGAACTCCGCCGCCTCGCCGCCTCCTTCTCGAAGCACGAAATCGCCTTCCTGCGCCAATGCCCCGTGATTCTACGCGTCGGCACAGTCCCACACCTCGGCGCGCTGGTCGCTGTGCACGCCGGGCTGGTCCCGGACGTGCCCCTCGAGGACCAGGACCCGTTCCACGCCATGAATATGCGCACCATCGACCTCAAGACGCGCATCCCCAGCTCCAAGCACCACGCCGGCACCCCCTGGGAGAAGTTCTGGAACCACCGCCAGAAGAAGCTGCCGCACCACGACCGCGTCAGCGTCGTCTACGGGCATAACCGCAAGCGCGGGCTCAATGTCCGCGAGTACACGTTTGGGCTGGATAGCGGGTGTGTTAATGGCGGGCGGCTGACGGCGCTGGTCGTGGATCACGCGGGCAAGACGGAGATTGTGCAGGTCAAATGCGGGAAGTAGAGGGCTGCAGAGCGGGGAGTTGGGAGGCGTTGGGGATGGGATGGGTTTGGTTTGGGTCGGTTTGGGCGCGGTGCATTGTAGGCGTTCTTGGGGTTAGTCAAGGTAGATAGATGAACTCATCGTTCTTCTGCGGATAGACGTAAGCGTCTGGGTAATAGGCGGTCACGGAGTGGTTTGTTTTATCATAATAGAACAAGATAAAGGAGATGGTGCATAACATGTCCACCATATGACTCACCTGGCCCCCTTCTTAAACTCGTCGCTCGCTACTCGTGTTCGTGTTCATGTTCATGTCTGTGTAAACGCCAGCTTCGACAGTTGCTTTGTCTCTACCTCACACCACTCTCCCAGCCTCACCATCAGCTCAAACCCACCAAAGAACACCGCGCCTCCCCACCTCACTAACCATCCCTAACCATCTCCAACTCACCCCCTACCAACCCACCATGCCGCCACCCCCCCTTCCTCGCCCTCCCCCGCGAGCTCCGCAACATGATATACGAGCACCTCTGGGACGCCGAGCGCGTGAGGACCGTGAAATCCTACACCCGCATAATGACGATGCGCATTACGCGCGCTCCAAATCACAGCATTACTCTCGTCCACCCGCAGCTCCGAACCGAGTACATCTCCAGCGGCTACACGCAGCCCGCCACGGCAACCATCGTCGACAGCGTCCCCGTCACCTGACAGGACTCGGCCGACGCGGCTGTCCGCGTTGCGTTGCGCGCGGTGCGGCACGTCGATGTCATCCTGCGGTTTTTGGTGGACGAGAAGTGGACGTTTGCGGGGCCGTTTGTGCGCGATTTGAAGGGGATGTGTCGGGGGATGTGTCGGGGGATGCGGTCGGTGGTTTTCGCGGCTAGTGCGCGGATTGCGGTCGTTGCGGACGGCGTGTTGTTTCGGGGGCTGGAGCTGGATTTGCGCGCGCTGCGGGAGTGTGTTGATGATGACTTTTATGTCCCTGTGCCGCCGCGGGTGATACAGGGGTTACGGTTTGTCGGCGGGGCGCAGTATGTCCATGTTGACTTCTGGGGTGGGCCCACGGAGGAGGGGAGTGAGGATGAGGATGGGATTCAGTACCGAGTGGTTTCGTTTGGGCTGTTTGTGTATCATGTGAATGGCGTGCCGCAGCGTGCGCCGGATCCTAGGGGATTGGCGCGGATTTTTTGGGCAAAGGGGTATCCGCTTGAGGTGCTGGCTTTGTGCAGCGAGGAAAAGGCAGAGTTGCTGGAGACGCTGTTGGGGAGGGATTTCAAGGTTACGGAGATGGTGGCTGGTGGGTATACTATGTTCGATGGCGTCGAGACAGAAGTGGTCGAATGGTCTAGGTAGTGAAGGGGGAAGAAGAGGTGCATGGAGGTGGCGCTGGCAGAGCTACCTAGGCGTCAAAGTTGTCGTTCTGCTCAAGATCTGCTCGAGATGGACTCGCTCCGAGGAGTTGGACAACATGGTTTGGACGAGCCTGATGTCCTGTTTCACGACTCGATAGCGGATCGTCTGCGTGGTTTAGGTGGGCGGTGGTCGAGGAAGGCGAGTCGAGGAAGGTGAGTCGAGGATGGGGGATTGGAAGCCGAAGCTGACGCCCGACGCCCAACGTCCACCTACAACCTACACCCAACAACGTCTACACCGACTCGTGTGCGTTGTAGTCGGGGCAAGTGCGCCGCCGCGCACCGTTCCGGGTCCTAGCATGACGACAAGGTGGAGGCCCCACTACCCTGCATATCGTGTCAAACTTGGAGATCGCCGTCGATTCGATTCGCAGCCCCTCAGTACATACTCAGTACCTACCTACCTACTCAATGCCGACGACAGCAACAACGACGACACACGGTTAATAATAGACGACGAAATGGCCCAGCAGCCACCCAGTCAGCTACTCACTACAAGTCCCACAGCCTCGTACGTGTTTGCCGCCTGTCACAACACGAGCACGGTTGCCCAGCCACGCAGCCCTACGTAAGCCCTTTGCAAACCCTGGGCCCCTCAACAGCAGCCAGCTGGCCCAGCGCCCGCTGAAACGGTGGGTCAGTGGTGCCTCTCGACCGCCGCTCGCCGTGCTATCCGCGAGCCCGCCACGCCATTGGACGTGGCGCGTGTCCAGTGGAGGCGCACCCCACTTCAAGTGGCGGTGTCGAGGGGCTCTGCGACGATGGCGGCATGATGTGGTGGCATGCGAGGGGCCAGCCTGCTTGGTATATAACCCCGGGCTCAGGGCCGCGGCCGGCGTGGTGAAGGCTGCTTTACTTTCTTCTTGCTCTCTTCTACTACATCTACTTTACACCACTCGCAATGTCAAACTACGGCAACAACGGCGGTTATGGCCAGGGCGGCGCCGCTGGCGACTACTACGGAGGCGGCGGCCAGCAGCAGCAGGGCTACGGTCAGCAGCAGCAGCACGGCTACGGCCAGCAGCAGGGCTACGGCCAGGAGCCTCCCCAGTACCAGCAGTACCCGTCGACGGCCATGCACTCGTCCAACTCGGGGCGCAACTCTGAGAATCAGGGCCACCAGAACCAGTACGGCGGCCAGGGCGATCCCGAGGGCGATCGCGGCATCATGGGCGGACTAGCGGGAGGCGCCGCCGGTGCCTATGGCGGCCACGCCCTCGGCGGCAAGGCTGGCCACGGCACGTCGGGCACCATCATCGGAGCGCTGGCCGGTGCCTTTGCCGGGCACAAGGCCCAGGACGGCATCTCGGACTGGAAGGACGAGCGCCACGAGAAGAAGGAGGAAGAAAAGAAGCAGCACGAGCAGCAGCAATACCAGCAACAGCACCACTCAGGCGACAGCAACAGCGGCCGCCGCAACGGCGACTACGGCGGCAACTTCTCTGCCTCGTCGCGCGATGTCCGCCTCGACGCCCACGGCGACTACAACCTGCATGCCCAGTGCCGACGCACCGACGGCTCATACTCGGCGAGCACCATCTCGCTGAACCGCTACCTCGAGAACGACGGCGGCTCCTTCCGCTGGTCCTCGGGCTCCTCCAACGGCGCCTCGACCTACACGGTCCAGCAGGGCGACACGCTGCGCGCCATTGCCGGCCGCTTCGCCCACTGCTCATACGAGGACCTCGCCAGGCACAACAACATCAGCAACCCCGACATGATCTACCCTGGCCAGAACCTGCAGGTTCCCGGCGGCGGCTCCCGCGGCGGCGGCAACTTTGGCGCCAGCGCGCGCAACATCAGGCTTGTCGACGGCGGACAGAGGCTCGAGGGCGAGCTCGAGAGCTGTGGTCAGTGGCACACGCGCTCCATCATCCTCGACGAGAGGATCGGGAATCGCGATGGCTGCCTTGAGTTTGTGTAAGGGGGTGTATTATTATGAAGACAAGTAGCGAAAACAAATCGACGACTTATGGATCATCTGTTAGTAACTGTCTGGCTGTCGCGATCGAAAATTAATCGACGACTTATGCATCATCTGTTGGTAAATACTGTCTGGCGTCGTGATCGATTGAGAGATTTGCACATTTGTCTGATAGTATGCACTTGTCCAGCAAACCCGGGCATTCTGTGAAACCAATATAACCCGTCACACAGCCACATGTACATATCACAGCCAAGATGCCCTTCAGCGACGACAGCAGCCTCGAAAGTGCATGCCAGGCGCCGTCTGACTGCATATTGCCGCACGAATGGGGCTTAGCGCCGGACTTGCACTTTGTAATCATGACCAGAATTGCACTATAAGCACACGACCCTTGTTGTGCACTACTGTGCTCCGCCTCATATACCGTCTTCTGCACTCGCCGGTGGGCAATGTCTTTTGTACACTTTCTCGCGAGGTAGTCGGTTGTTTTCGAGTAGGGTACCTAGATCGCCTCTGGTCACTGGTTGGTTGATTGGCTGGTGCTGACACGACTACTTTGGATCAACTCATTCATTACTGCCAGCGTCGTGCGAAGTGCAGCGAACCAGGGAGTTGACCACTCTTACACAGATTGCAACGGCCGGTAATAAGACTGTGTGCAAAATGACCAAGGACTGGGATGCCGTGCAGGATGTCATCAAGGACTTGTCCTGGAACCAGCGGAAACCTCTCGAGGAAGTAAAGAGTACCATGGAGCAGCAACACAACTTCACTGCTTCGTACGTCTTTCACCCTCTGGTCGGAATCATCGTCGTCTAATCATAATACAGAACTCGTGCGTACCGCCTGAAGCTCAAGGAATGGGGCCTCCTGAGACACCTACCGAAAGCGACAAGAGTAGACATCAGAGCTCGCAGAGCGAGGGCTGCTGAGCGCCGAGATGAGACTCACTCAGCGAGGGAGTCGAGCGCAACCGTCGAATCTGTCTCGGCTGCGCCGTCTCCTGCTCCTGGAAGGGCGCAGACGGGTGGGTGGCCGCTGGTCAGCGACGAGGAGCTGGCGCATGCTGAGCCGACTTTCATGGGTCTGCTGGCACAGGCGGTAGAGTATGAATCTCGAGTGTGTGTTTTGGGTGCTGGAGTTGATAATTGATGCAGTCTCCAGCCGTCTACGGAATCGACCGCCATAGAAGCCGGACCACCAGACATCCTCATGGACATGCTTGGGGCTATCCTGGACAATGAAACCGAGAAGCTGGAGAAGATGATCTTCAACAACGTAGAACGCATCAACGACCCCATTGGCCTGCCCTTCGATGCACCCAACAGCCGCTTCGCCGACCACCCGGCCTTGAACCAGATGGTCATCTTGCAGCACCCCAACCAGAAACTCCTCGACATTGCATGCGGCATGCCCTCTGGACCCATTGTGTGGCTGCTCTTATCCTATGGCGGAACGGGCTCAAGACACCCGCTTGGGTCGGACCTCGCGCTGCACAACGCCATCAAGAACGGACGCATGTACTCTGTCCAAGCCCTGCTGTCCCCGGGCCGCTCAGACGTAAACGGCATTCCCGGCGTGCTGTGGACGCCTATGCTGCAGGCTGTGTTCTGGAATGTGCCGGATGTTCTCCGCACTCTCATCAAGCGCGGTGGAAGTGTCCACGACGCTGGGCCGTCCCCTAGCACTTCGGGGACGCACACCGCGCTGCAGTTGTGCCTCGAGCGCCGAGCAGCACAGTACTCGGATGTCATTGCGAGGCAGAAGCGGAATGAGATACTGAGAATGCTGCTCGAGGGTGGAGCAAACATACACGTCGCGCCGCCTCAGGGGTCAAGCTTGACGCCGTTTGAGAAGTTCATCGAGCCGTGGCAGAGCTCTGCGTACTGGAACATGAACCTGAGCTGCACGGAACTTGCCTGTCTGGGGCTGTTCGTGAAAAGAGGCGCCGACCTGCGAACCCGCTTCTTCGGCAACCCATGCACAGCTTTTTCGAGTAACACCTTCGAGCACCAAGCGCTGTGGCACTCGTCGCCCGCCATAGCAGACCTAATGGCCGCCAACTTCGAACCCAACGCCGGAACCAACGGCCCAAGTCTTCTCCACGAAATCATCCGCGTCTGCCCAGACGCAAGACGGCACCCAGCCGACACCCTCCGCGACATCAACCTCCTCCTCCGCCAAGGCGTAGACCCTAACACGCCCGACGCAACCGGCTCGACACCCCTACGCAAGTCCCTCGAGCGCTGCATGCCCATCGACCTAGTCCTACAGCTCCAAGCCCTGCTCGCTGGCGGCGCAGATCCAGAACACGCCAGCAGCGACGGCGTCCAGCCCTTCGTCATCGCAGCACGCACCCTTCAGCCCCCCCTCCTACACGATGTCCTCTGCCTCCTGCTCCGCAGCATGCACGGAACCCACCCGGTCCGCCTCGCAGACGGCTCGACGTGCACATGGCGCCCCGGCGTCTTCCCCATCCCGTCCATCACGACGTACGCCACCGTCATGGCGTGCACGCTCGGCAACGATGACGACGACGAGGTCGTCGTAGCCAGCGTGAAAGAAATGGTGCCTACCGACGTACAGCCTGCGTTTCAGCGCGCGTACTTTGCTGTCGTGAGCGAGGCGTACCTCGAGGCAGTGGAGAAAACGGCGTTGAGCCGGGTGCTCAGCGCGCAGGAAAAGAGCGAGGTCATGGATGTTGTTGCGGCGCGGAATCTGCGCGGGCTGGACGAGTGGAAGTTCGGTCAGGGCGTCGTCGTGGCCTTGCTGGAGTGTCTGCCCGTCGGAGCGGTCCGGGGACGGGAGCGGGAGCGAGAGAGGGGGCAGGAAAGGGGGACCAAGAGGCGCCGCATCGATACATCCCCAACGTCTCTTTCTTCTTCTTCTTCTTCTTCTTCTTCTCCTCTCTCCCGGACAAGTCCTGCCCCAACCCATACGCCGCAACCGCACTCCCCAACACCAGCACCATCGCCACCACACACACAAACCTACAAACCATTCCAATTCAACGCCTCCCCGCACGCCTCCCCCTCCCCCTCTCCCTCCCTCTCCCCCCGACCCTCCCCAACACCCAGCACAACAACCGACTTCTTCATCGCAAGCACGACGCAAATCCACTGGTCCGCGGCCCCGCCCCCTACCGATGCCGCCGCGCTGTCGAAAGCTGTGGCGGCTATCCGCGGGTTTACATGCGCCGTGTGTGCGGATGGAGTGGCGTTGACGAAGGGGGAGTTGGAGGGGCATGAGGTTGAGCATGCGCGGGGTGGGGCGTGGAAAGGGAGGGGGAGGGCGAGGGCGAAGGGGAAGGGGAGGGGGGAGTAGAGTGCCCGTCTAGCTCGTCGGGTAGGTAGGTAGATGGTTAGAACAAGATAGAATACACACACGAACATATCTCCTCTTCCGCACTTCCAACCCCTCTCAAAACCTCCCCACACCCCCGAGACTCCCCCCCTCTCTCCCCACGGGCCCAACAACCATACACCCCAAATTCACAACAACCAGCACCCCGCCAACAACCCAAAACCCCTTCTCCAGCGCCTCCAAACCCCCCTCCGCCCCCCCAACAAACCGAAAAACACACGCAAAAACCACCCCGCCCAAATTTCCCGCCGCGCCAACGGCCCCCGCAACAACGCCATTCTGCCTTGCACACACATGCGGCACGAGCGCGAAAACTGCCCCATTAGCAGCCTGACCCGCGGCAGCGACGAGCGCGAGGAGGCAGATTTGCGTGCCGAGGGTGCGCGGTGCGAGCGTGCCGAGGAGGATGAGGATCGTGCCGGCGAGGAGACAGGTGCTGTGCATCCAGGTTTTTTTGGCCCAGAGGGCGCGGGTGCTTGAGGGGGGAGAGGAGGTGGTAAGGGCGGTGTAGAGCGCGTCTGAGATGATGCCGCCTAGGGGCCGCGTGACGAGGTTCAGCAGGCCGTACATTGCGGCCCAGCGGCCTGAAGTCGTTTGGGTTAGTGTCGAGGGGTGCGTGGATAGGTAGTACGTGCCCAGGACCGAGGCGAGGGCGAGTTCGGAGCCGAAGGCGCAGAAGTAGGTGAGGGATAGGACGAGGGTTTGCGGCGACGAGAGCGTATCGATTGTGAGGCGCAGCGTCGGCGGGAGCACGGGTAGCGGCGAGATGTCGTGTTTGACGGACGCGGTGCGCGGTACTGGTAGGGTTGGTTTGGGCGTGTTGGTGGTGCTGGGGAGGACGAGGTCGGGGATCGAGGCGGGCGTGGGCGTGTCGCGCGTGGGGAGGGCTGCAGGCAGCTTTCGCGGCTCGTGGATGAAGATTGTGCCGCGCTGCGACCACTTGCCTGCGGGACTGTCGTCGGCGAAGAGCAGCATGCCGAGTGCGGTTGTGGTGATGAGGCTGAAGGGGACGAGGAAGGATACGCGCCACGCGACGTGCGACGTCAGGCCGCGGTCGTGCACGAGCGAGTCGTAGATTGCGGGCATCGCGAAGCTGGACTTGGTGAGCAGGGAGATAGGGCGTACAGTGGCGACGGTGCGTACTATGTGATTCCCCCACCGGCGTTCCCCCATCCACCGACCAAAGCGTTCGCCGTTCCTACGACGTTCTCGTCGAAGAAGCCCGTCGTCCACACCTGGCAGGGCACGAATGTCCCGCCGAGGATGCCGACGAAGAACCGGATCAGATACAGCCCGGTTACATCCGTTGCGGTTCCTGCGAGAGCGGTTGGGATCGCGCCTAGAAGCAACAACGTGACGAAAGTCAAGCGTGGGCCGATTTGATCGCACATGGGTCCTGCGACGACTCGCACGATCAGGGTCGATGTCAGGGCGATGATGTTGGAGTTTGCGACTTCGGCGTCGCTAAGGTGGAGGTCTCTTTTGATGCTGATGCTTAGCTGCGGGTGTGTCAGATGGGCAAGGGAGTGTTGTGGAGGGCTGGCTGCGTACCAGTGGCGGAAAGGCGTACCTGAGAGAGTCAACAGCTGCCGAGGTGTGCCCTGTCGTGGGATACGTACCATGACCAGAATGCGATAAAAAAGCCCAGATAGGAGAAGAAGAACACGCGCCCGTGTTTGTTGTAGGGATTTAGCACTGGGATCGATCTCGCTTTCCCGTTGTAGGGGTTGATCTCTGGAGCGGACCAGAGTAGCCTGAGTTGGAAACCCATCGAAAGGGCGTGAGTAATGCGTTGCACTGGAGGACTGGATGTCTTTCTGGAGATGGATTGTCTGGGTCTTTCTTCTAGCCCACCAGCTGGACCTTGCAGATCCGAAATCGAGGTATAGCGCGAGACGGTATATCAAGTCTCAAAGGAATCGAAATCTTTATCTTCTTTGCACTCGACTGTGAAGAGAGACTGATGTTTCAAACATCAAACAGACACTCACTTCATCAGGCGTGACCAACGTGTGCAGGTCGGAATTCGGGGAATCGACGTGTGACCGAGCATCTAGGGGAATCGAGTATTGAAGATACGCATCTGCCAAGGACGGCGTTGATGCGATTTCGATCAAGCCTGGATCAAAGCACTGACAGCTGAAGTGGATCAGAGGTGTTCGTAGGATGTTTGCAGATCATAGAGCGGTCGACATTCTGGGGTCGAGGCGGTAAAGCGTTGCGAAACAAAGGATAATCCCACGTGAATTGATGGGGGGTAGGCGAGATACAGTAAGCGTCCTCTACTTATCTATTACTTGGCATTTGCAGACTGGGGTAGATTGCACGCTGATTGGAGTGGCAATGTTGACCGGGGTTGCAGTTTGGTATCGCGCATCGATATTGACAATCTTGAACGTAGTCTGAACGCAATCCAAAGACTTCGAGACCGCGGTTCGTGACGGGTGAGCAAAGTTCTACCAAAAGCAAGAAACAGAGCTGAGCGGAGGGGCAACGCGGAGATGCTGAAAACGTCAGCCGTGCGCCGGCGGCTTTGTACTACATGCTGAGCGTCGCACAAAACTAGCTTGAGGTGTTCACCACTACAGTCTGGCCACGGGCTGATTTGCTGTTACGGCTGCGCAGGTCTCACGATGCTATCGATGGTAAGCCTTGGGCTTGCTTCTTCCACGTCGCCATCGTCGCTGGTACAGAACTGGGGACCATTGTGGCGCTGCCGACATACCAATCCGCTGAAACATCAGTGAGTCGTTTCGTGGCGGTCTCAGTTACTTGCATGCATTGCCTGGTATATGGTACAACCCTCATCGTGGCGTCTAAGGGAGGATAGCTATCATCGTGTAATTTGGTCGTTCCAGTCGGTATGTGATTTAGAGAGCAACACCGTGCTGCTCTTTCATCTTCATCTTTCATCGTCGCTGCGATCCCGTCGGGGACTCAGGCTTCTTGTGCGGCTCCGTGTCTCTCCTGGACTCTGGGTTCGCCGCCGGTCTCTGCTGTCGTAGCTCCTGCTCCTACTCCTGCTGCGACTTCTACTGTCGTAGCTCCGACTGCGACTCCGGCTTCGACTCCTACTCCTACTATCGTAGCTCCTGCTCCTGTAGCTCCTCTCGCTCCCGTCGCTTCTCCTGTCCATTTCTTCATCCAGTGCATCCACTTCGTCTCCTAACGGGCTCTCCCTCGGCTCTAGCATGTCCAGGTCCTCGAGAGTCGCTCGTGAAGGCAGCTTCCACAGACTCGTTGCGCAAATACGATCCTTGGTGAGGAGGTCGTCGATGAACTGGTCGACGTATGTGAGGGAAAAGTTGTCTTTGAGGCGGCGCTTGATCTTGCGGTAGTCGGTAAGGAGCGGTTCGAGGGTTGTGTAGATTTCGACGGGCTGCCATGCGAGGCGGATGTAGAAGGCGGCGAGACATCGCAGGTACTTGAATTCACCAAGCTTTCCCGCTGCGTTGAGGTCCATTGCTTTCTTCACTTGGTCCAGCTCCTCGTTGTCATCGCCGTCCTCCTTCTTGACATCCCCGTTCTCCTCCTCCTTCTTGACGTGTCCATTCCCATCCTCCTCGTCTTCTTCGTCGTCTCGGAAGTTGAGATACTCGAGTATGACTCCTTTCTCCGGCACGAGCTGCAGGAGCTTGAAGGCGAGACACAGGAACGGCGTCGGCTTTCCCGTGATACCCGAGGTTCCGCCAATGAACTTGAGCTCTGATGCGCGATCACACAAGCTCGCGGCGTTGAGACCGAAACACTGCTCCTTCCAGTAGTAGGACTCTGTGATGCGCTCGCGCACACCCTTCTCGAAGAGCAGCGCCGGGTTCTGGCCGCGGATGAGGGAGCCTGTGTAGCCGCGGTCGTCGAGGAGGGCGCGCTCGTCGGCCTTGTCGAACTTGGGGCGTGACATGGTGGATGGCGTGGTCGGGCGTGGGTGCTGGCGCTCGTTGCGAATGCGAATGGCGGAGCCAACATTTGTGCCAAGATTTGGGCGCGTCGAGTTGCCGATTGATTGATTGTTGCTTCGCCAACCATGGCCGTCAACAGCCCTACATGCATCCCGGCCCACATGGCACGTCACACCAGCTCACGACATACGCTTGATTGCACGAGCTCCCATCTTCACTTCTCCGGATTGTCGCCCCTGCACACGTCTGGGTCTTGTGTCCCAAACCCTAACCATCTTTATCCCCCTTTATACCCCTTGTTTCCGTCGTAATCGACCGTCCAGCATGCGCAGGCTGCTGCTCACGTCTGGGCAGGTCTCCATTGTGCTGTCCGCTATTATCAGTATGCCATGACCGATCCCTCATCTAGCATGTGAAGATGCCTCTGAGCACGTCCTGACCACGACAGTCTTCCTCTTCACGTTTGCGCTTTTCTTGTCGGGATATGTCTTGCAGCAGCAGTACGTGTCGAGACTACAGGCCGCGATAAAACCGCGCATGCCAAAGCCATTCCCCGTTCCCAAGCCGATAGAGCCACCGACATTGGATACTAAATGGGCAGGGCCAGTGGGCTCCCAGCTAGCGGCCGATGAGACGGTCGAGCAGTACATTGCCAGCCAGGCGCTCGACTGGAGTAGGTTAGGGTATGTCCAGGTCGTGCGGGCCCACATGGAGCTTTGCAGCGCAGTGATGCTCCTCTCGGATCTGCACAAGATGAAGAGCCCCGCGAGGAAGATATTGCTCTTCCCTCAGATCTGGCTGCAGGAAATGGAGGGCAAGAGCTCCAACGCAGAGCTTTCGACTACCAGGCGACTGCTGAGGACGGCAGCGAGGCGTTACGGGGTCACGCTGATTCCAATGAAGACTATAGTAGACGGTGCAGATGGTGAGTTGTGGGACAGATTGTGCGCTAGTGTGTGAAGAGCGAGCGCTGACAATTCTAGACGCTCTGCCATCTTCGTATTCACTTGCAAGCTTGTATTCACTTGTCGACTACGAGAGATTGATTTACCTGCAGGGACCTGGCGTGCTGCTCGATGCATCGTCGCTAGACTCGCTGCTCGCCTTCTCCAAATCAGAGCCAATGGCGGCGTACCCAGCAACAGCCGAGCGCAAGGACATGTCGACGTCGCTGCTGATGATCCATCCGTCGCAGGGGAGCTTCCAACAGCTGAAGCAGCTACGCACGAGCAAGCCCATGACGGATCTGAACCTGTTCCGGCAGACGTTCAGGGCGCCCGAGTCGCTCATGTCCGAGTGGTCGCTTTCCATGGGCAACGTCGTGTACGAATCGAGAGATCTACGCAAGGCGGGCGACGACTTCAATGCGACGGCGTTTGAGCAGGCGACGACGTTTGTGCGCCTGTCGGACCCCGAGCTGCCTGGGCCCGAGTACGATGTGCCGTTCTCGGACCGAGTCAAGCTGCGACCCGAAAACGAGCAGGCGCAGGAAGCATGGAGCAAGCTGTACGAGAGGTTTCGGCAACAGCGCATGGAGGTTTGCGGTCTCGACCTCGAGTACTACCGGCCCATGGTGGTGTCTGGCGCGAGCGACGAGCTGTGAAACGGGGCTGTGCTGGGGATGAGCGGATAAGGTTGCGGGTGTAGGTGCGAGGTTAGTTATGTAGGCAGTTGTGCGTAGCTATAAGAATAGGCCATGGCCCTGGCGGCCGCGTCTACTGCGAGGCGAGCTGAGGCGAGGCGAGGACAGACGAGACGAGACGAGACGAGACAAGACGAACCGAATTGAGCAGCGACGGGCAGCGATGAGCAACGATGAGCAGCGATGAGCAGCAGGGTCATGAACATGGGCATAGCCACCTGGGCATGGTCCTGGCCGTCTTGGTCTGAGTGAGAGAAGGGAGTCTGGAACCGAGGGCTCTTCTGGTTCACCATGACGCAACCACCGAGCGCCCAGCTGGCCACAAGGGACGCGGGCAGGCACTGCAGCAGCGTCTGCTGGGCCCGGAGAGATTCAATCGAGCACAAGCAGGCGCATTGCCCCGCCGGGGAATTACTCAGGGCCGTGTGCAGCAACGCAGCGCGCGAGTGCAGGCGTTGGGGGCGTCGGGGCGTTGGCTGCGGGGGTGAAACGGTGGTTCTTTGAGCCAGCCGATACGTGACCATCTCACTCGCTGTGTCCCCGCAAGACAGCAAGCCTCAACCACGCCCGTCTGTGCCTGCACCGTCCTGCACCTGCCATCGCCCACTTCCCGCTTCCCGCCCCCTCCCCACCTCATCCCTCTCCCTCCCTCTTTCTCTCTCTCTCTCCTCCTCCATTCGCCCTCGGCGCTGGTCTTTGCCTTGCCCCCTCCCGCGCTCGTCCGCGCCTCTGCCCTCGTCGTCCTCGCCGTCGTCGTCGCCGTCGTCGCCGACCCTGCGCTGCCCTCCTATGCTCTGCGCACCCTCGTCTTGGCCCCCTCGTCCCGCAGAGTCCCCGCGCATTCCGCAGAGCCGCCGCCGCTGAAGACGCCCATCGCGGCACCGCCAGCAGCGAGCCAGGGCCGGGCCAGCATTCCTCATCACCGCGCCTATGCCGACCCTCGGCTTCCTCAAGAAGAAGCGGACGAAGGACTCGGGCTCCAAGGACCTCGACTTGCCCTCGTCGCCCGTCAAGGAGACGTCGTCGCCCATCACCCCCACCTCGTCCAAGACGCGCACCTCGGGCTCGTTGCACCTAACCAAGACACACACCAACGACTCGCAAAAGGCCGTCCAGCAGCACGCCTCCCCCTCGGCCGCTTCCCCGCCGCACAAGCCCACCGACTCGATGAACCCCGCCGCCTATGCGCCGCAGCCCATTGCGAGCCCCCACTCCAACATTGCGCCCTCGCACAACACGCCCAGCATACAGAACCTCATCCACCCCGACAACACGCCTGCTGCCCCCCAGCAGCCCGCCGCTAAAAATGGCGCCGTCTCGTTCCAGACGCAGCCCCTCAACCAGACGCGTGTCACAAAGGGCAAGTATTCCCTGACCGACTTCACCATCCAGCGCACCCTCGGCACCGGCAGCTTCGGCCGCGTCCACCTCGTCCAGTCCAAGCACAACCAGCGCTTCTACGCCGTCAAGGTCCTGAAAAAGGCCCAGGTGGTCAAGATGAAGCAGGTCGAGCATACCAACGACGAGCGCCGCATGCTGCAGCAGGTCAAGCACCCCTTCCTCATCACCCTGTGGGGCACCTTCCAGGACTCAAAGAACCTGTACATGGTCATGGACTTTGTCGAGGGAGGCGAGCTCTTCAGCTTGCTCCGCAAGTCCCAGGTACGCTGCTACCCCCGCTAAGCCCCATTGAGCCCCTTGCTTACTCCCCGCAGCGCTTCCCCAACCCCGTTGCCAAATTCTACGCGGCCGAAGTCACGCTGGCTCTCGACTACTTGCACTCGCACAACATCATATACCGCGATCTGAAGCCCGAGAACCTGCTTCTCGACCGCCACGGGCACCTGAAGATTACCGATTTTGGCTTCGCAAAGGAGGTGCCCGACATTACATGGACGCTCTGCGGAACCCCCGATTATCTGGCGCCCGAGGTGGTTGCATCCAAGGGCTACAACAAGTCTGTTGATTGGTGAGCTGGCCTGAGACCAAAAAGCGGAGTCGTGGTGCTAACGGCGACAGGTGGTCTCTCGGCATCCTCATCTTCGAAATGCTCTGCGGCTTTACGCCCTTTTGGGATGGCGGATCGCCTATGAAAATCTACGAGAACATTCTCAAGTCGAGGGTCAAATACCCGCCCTACATCCACCCCGATGCGCACGATCTGCTGCAGAAGCTCATCACTCCGGATCTCACCAAGCGCCTTGGCAACCTGCACGGCGGAAGCAAGGACGTCATGAACCATCCCTGGTTCGCAGAGGTAACCTGGGACAGGCTGCAGAAAAAGGACATTGACGCGCCTTACGTCCCCCCTGTCCGCGCTGGCGTCGGTGATGCCAGCCAGTTCGATAAGTATCCTGAGGAGACGGAGGCATATGGTCAGGCAGGCGACGACCCGTGCGTGGCGAGTCCTCCTTACACAGTAGAGCATATTCTGACGTGTCCCAATAGTCATGGACACCTGTTCCCCGACTTTTAAATACGTTTCCTTGGTCGGACTACCTCTCCTTTGTAGACGTTCAACAAGACGGCGGTGCGCCATGTCGAAACACATGTCCCTGACTACGACGGTCCAATCTATGCTGCGTCCGGCCTGCAGCATCTCCCGCTTCCACCAGTTCGCCTGGCCTGCATGGGCCCACTCCACTACCTCCTACTGCGCTCATGTATTTTTCTTATCTTGTCCCTACTATTACTACTCGTCGGCTGTTGAGATCCTCGCTGGGATACAATGGCACGGTTGAGAATTCCAATGGCTTCTGCTGGCTACACTCGAATGTTTGAATTGAGAATTGACGATTGTGTTGCGGGACGTGGGCCAGTGGTGATATTGGATGTGTCGTGTTGAAGGATGCTTAACACATGCTAAAATAACCGTGACCAAGGGAACGGAAATAATGGGACATTGTTATCGTTTCCGAGTTACATGCAATCGTCTGATTCATTCAACAGACGCCTGAGAAGCGTACAAAGATCCACCCTTTGTGGGGAGCAACCGGACCAAGATTCAGATAAGGCACCCGCCAATAGCTGGCCAAGCTCGGGGAGATGCATCCACCGCTGGACCAATCGACTGTGCCTTGGCAACCCCGCTAGCAGCGGATCTGATAAAATTTGCGGCGGATCTGATTAATATTACTCCATCTTGGACGCACCGCACCAATGACATGCCAGGCCCCACGCCCGGTGTGATGAAACTGTCCAAGTGGATGCTCAAGATGCCAATGAGATGCCGGTCGCCGGCGATACCGCTCGTGGAGGTTGTCGTCAATAAAACGCCGAAAGCCCCCCAGCATGTCAATCTTATCAGATCATCTTCCACCTCACCACCACCATCTCCCACCTCGACCTCTCTCGTTGTTTTTTCAATCTGATCTGATCTGATCTGGTTCCTCCAAAATGAGAATGGCCAACATCACAGACACCATCGGCAGCTTGTCGCTTTCATCACCACACCGCATTCTCGTCGTTGGTTGCGCATACGGCGGCGTCTCTGCCGTTGTGAACCTTCTCGAATACGCAAACGGCAAAGGGAGACCGAGCATATATCCCGGGCCAGATTTCAAAGACGTCAAGAGCCGGAGAGGTGTCGAAGTCACAGTCATCGACGAGCGAGATGGATATTGTGCGTCATTTCCCAGTGCCCCGCTAGCCGAGGCATCGTCACTTTTTGGCCGTCTCCACTCCCAGCATGCCCTGTACTGACAATGAACAATGAGCAGTCCACTCGGTGGGAGCGCCGCTCGCACACGTCACGCCAAAGTATACGACGCACATGTGGAAGCGCTTCTCGCATCTCAACGAGCTCAGGCAACCCAACCTGACCTTCAAGCACGGCTCGGTAACGAGCATCGACCCCGCGACCAAAGTCGCCGAATGGCGCGACCGCAATGGCAAGACGCAGCAGCACGCATACGACTACCTCGTTGTGGCGACCGGTCTGAAACGGCACTGGCCTGCAGTCCCCAAGTCCGGCAGCTATGAAGAGTACCTCGCCGACGGCGCAGCCTTCATCAACAAGATCACCGGCGGCGACCCGCTGAACCTCGAGGGCCGCAAGATCGTCGTCATCGGCGCCGGCGCAGTCGGCATCGAGTTCGCGGGCGAAATCAAAAAATACTACCCCCAAATCGCCGTGACCCTCGTCCACTCGCGCGACCAAGTCCTCTCCTCGGAGCCGCTCCCGTCGGAGCTCAAAGAGCGCGTGAAGACGCTGCTGGCCGAAGAAGGCGTCGACGTGATCCTCAACTCGCGCGCGACGGTGACAGAGCTGATAAACGGCCAGCACTCGGTCGCCCTCGCCAACGGGCCCACACTAACGGCCGACTTCGTAATCGACTCAACCCGCAAAGGCAGCCCAACAACCCACATCCTGCCACGCAGCTGCCTCAACGCCGCGGGCGAAATCCTCGTCTCGCGTTCCCTCTCCTTCCAGCCCTCCACGGTCCCCAACCACGCCGCGCACTTCGGCGTCGGCGACGTCATCGCGTGGTCGGGCATCAAGCGCGCCGGCAGCGCAACAGTAATGGGGCAGGCCGCCGCGCAAAACATCTACAGCGCAATCCTCAACTCGGAGCTCCCCACGTCGACGCCTGACGTAGAGCGCTACGGGCTCACGGAGCTGCCGGCGTGGGACGCCGTGATTGGGATCGCGGTAGGGAAGCAGTGCCTTACGTACGACCCCAAGAACGGGATCAAGTTCGGCGTCGATGTCATGCAGGCGTACTTTGGGGACGACTTGGGGTGGGCTGCGAGTCTGAAGTATATGGGGTTGACGGATGTTGTGGAGGGCGAGGGGGAGGGGGAGAAGGTGGTGCAGGAGCCTGAGGCCGCGACGTTGAGTGAGGTTGGGGTTAAGCCTGTTGCTGTTTCCGCTTAGGTTTAGGGAGGGAGGGGGAGGGAGACGGAATACCATTTTTCTCTTTTATTTTCCTCTGTTGACAGATGGCGTGACAGTAGATAAGTAAGCAGCCAGTTCCAACGCACACACACACTTGAGTCAACTGAACATCGGCAAGCGACACACCACGCTACACACCACCTACCTACTCACCCGCTCCTACCACCCCCTATCCCCCATTCCCCTTTTGACCAGCGGCACCCCAAACCTCCAACAGCCTCCACACTCGCTCGCCTGCCTGCCTGCCTAATCGTCTCCCGCGAGCGTTCCACTCCCAACCAACCTCTCACCCCCACCGAGACGTTCCGTTCCGTTACCTACCCAGCGTCAACCAGCCCGGTTCAGCCCCGAGTTGATTTTACTAGCTCTGGGCACGGCGTTTTGCTTTGCTTTGCGTTTCGAACTTCGCTTTCACTTCGGACACTAGCACAGTGTAGTCGGAATCTGTTCATCAATTAATCACTCACTCACTCACTCACCCAATAAAACAACATCCCTCGCCTCCGCTCAACTAAACACGGCGACTTCAGAGCAGGATGTAGCGAACAGGGCAGGAGGTACGAGGTACATATGTATCCGAGGTTCAACGTTCAGTTTCATTTCATTTCATTTCGCTGTCTTTATCCCAACCCAACTCAACCCAGCTGATTCAATCAGAAGCAGCACAGTACGTACGTGTCTACTTACTAACTTACTTACTCACAGTATGTACTTCCCCCCCGGGAACAACGCGGAAAACCAGCGCCCAGCAAAGCGGCGTCGAACACTTCAAGTGCCGACTCTGCGTGCGGCGCCGTCTCCTGCCTCGCCTCGCCATCGTCTACTCAGCTAGACTAAGCAAAATAAACAGCGATAGAAATCCTACTCTTCACTGCTGTCATACCCCGTCATCTGCAACTTCATTCAGTTCGGTCGAGGTCAAAAGAATATATGCGCTCCGCCTCGATTCGGGCCCGTCTCTACACGTGCCATATCCAATGCCGCGTCTTCTCTCCTCTTTCTCTCTCTCTTTCGCGCTGCCTTCCTTCCTCCCGCTGCGGCCGGCAGCGATACATGACGCAGTCTACGAAGACTTTGTGGATTTCTTGGCAGTGCCAATGTGCGTGTTGTGTACCTTTGTAGCGAACTTCAAGCTCGTAACCGTCTCCTGCAGATGGGCCTGCAGCGGGGAGACCATAACGAACATGAGCGTCTTGCTGTTGCCGCCGAGCGAGTATTGGAGGAGGTAGGTTAGCTGGGTTTGCGTGTTAGCGTCTGCTCCGTCGTGTTGCATGCTGGCAGGGACTTACCTTGGAGTTGCGGTACGGCACATGCGTCCCCTCCTTCGCCGAGCCGAGCGCGTTGATGACGTCGCCGAGACAGCTCAGACTCTTGTTGATGTTCTGCGTCTCCTTGAGACGGGCACCTTCGACTTTGCTGTGCTCCAGTCGCTCGGAACCTGCCAGGTCCACGAGGTTGAGCGTGCCCTCGCTGCGCTCGCCTGTGATCTCGTTGGTCCCGACTAGCTTCAGGATGAAGACGGAGTGACTGCGCGACGAGCGCATGTTGGCTTTTGTCGATGCGACGATGCGGTTCTTGTCGGCTGTACGCAGAATCTCTTCCACGCGAGACGGGCTGTCGAGAACAACGCTGACGGTGTTGTCGAGAATCGTCTGCTTCTTGGCCGCGTCATGGCGCACTTCGACTTTCTTCTTGTCGAGGTCCTCGGCACGGCCCAGCAGGTCGTTGTATGTCTCGTTGTATACTTCGATGAAGGAGCCCTCCATCTTGTAGCGCCACCCCTTCTCTTCAAGGCGTGTTGCCTCGGCGTAAATCTGAGCCGTGGCTCGTGGAATCATGCCGTCAGGCGAAGACATGGTGTAAGTCTTTCCTGATCCCGTCTGGCCGTAGCAGAAGATGCAAACGTTGTAGCCATCGAGCGCGCTCTGCACGAGCTGACTGATTTCCTCAAACACTTCCGAGTTCTGAGAAGTAGGACCAAAGACACGATCAAACGAGTACGAGTACGCAGTCGTGATATCCTTGCCAGTGGCGCTGGTCTTCTCTGGCCCCTGCACCGCCACTTCCTTGCTATCTGTGTCGGTGTCAGGAAACGTGATCTTGGCAGGCTGCGTCTCAGTCGCATGTGTGGGTCGCACACGACACATGACTCTGATGTTGCCCTTGAGCTCCTGCACCTGGTTGAACAGCTTTCGCCGCAGTGTCTCCTCCTGGCGGAGCTTCTCGTGTGCCTGCTCGGCCGCCTCGATAGCTTCCTGCATACGGCGGTGGAGGTCGTTGAACGCCGTCGACTGTGCTTGGCTGTCCGACTCGAGAAAGTTGATCTTCTCCTTCATAGCCTTGTTTGCAGCGTCAAGAGTGAGGTTGTTGGTAGTCGCCTCTGTGAGCTGGTTCTGAAGCCCAGTCTTCAAGCTCCTCTCGCGATCCAGTTCCGACTTGACGTTGGTGAGTTCTCCCTGAACCAGCTGCAGCTCGCGCTGCTTGGCGTCTGCCTCAATTCCAGCGGTTCTCAGCTTCGAGGCATATTCTGCCTCGACTTCCTGTTCCTTTTGCAGCTGTCGACTCCGCTCTGCTTCGGTTTCCTGCGATAGTTTCGAGTTCAGCTCGTCCAATTGTTCCTTGTGCTCTTTCAGTAGTTTGTCGATTCGCGCCTCAAAGTCTCTGCGCATCTTATCTTCGGCTTCTTCCCGCTCTGACCGCATCCGCGACGCTACTTTATCGGCCTTGCTCTCTGCGTCCTCCAATTCGTTGCGGTGTTTTCGGCGGAGATCATCGGCTTCGTAGGTGTTGTTGCGTCGTGTCATTTCAAGGTCCATCTCGAGTGTCTTCATGGTGCTCTTAGCATCCTTGAGATCACTCTCCAGATCCCTGTTGGCGGATTCGATTCGAGCGCGGATCGCCTCCAGCTCAGCAACTACAACGGGTTAACAGATTGACGTAGAAAGTCGAGAACACAACTCACCCCGACCCTGGAGCTGCTGGATGCTCTCCTTCTGGTCCGTCGCCTGCCGCATATCCGACTCCATCTTGTCTTTGAAGGCATTGAACTGGCGCTCCATAGCCTCCATGCGGTCGTCGTAGAAGTCTGGACAGCGATCGTTAGTAAATCTGTTTAAAAACTTTGGCTGTGTTCGTCGTGGTGTGGAAGGAGGTCGCATGGGCGTCTGGTCTCTGAGCTGCCGCGTGGGCGTGGCTCGAGGCAGTTGAGTGCGCGAGAAAGTCGACTTCACAGAGGGGTCTGCCTCGTGTCTAGAAGCCATACCACGTCCGAACCGACTGTCACGCAGGGCGAGCGCCTCCAAATTGGCGCAGACATTGTCGCAGTCAGAATCGGCAGGCTCTTCTTGAACAGGAGTGATGGGGCGATCTGGAGATGAGAGTGACCGTGCAGTTGACAAAAGAAAAGCCCCGTTGGGAGGCAGGTGTAGAGAGGCGGGGCGCAGTTTCTGGGCATGGTGTATGTTTTTGGGGACCCTGACATGGTCGGCAGGGTTTGTAGAGATAAGAAATGGGTGCGCACCTTGCCGCTCTGCCCGCTCGTCGTCGTCGTCATCTACAACGACACCACGTTTGAGCATGGCAGTAGCGGGGCGCGGGGGCGCCTGGTTTGATTTGGTCCGTGTATGTGAATACTGCCCGTATGCCGACTTTGGTCGCGGGGCGCGCGCGCCAGCTCCCATGCTGCTGCTACCACTGCCGTACGCCGAAGTAGAGGCAGTGCGCGAGAGAGTCGTCGGGTTGGCGCGCGCAGTCGAGGTCGAGGTCGAGGCCGAGAAGGCACGGTCCTTCCTCGCCACGGTGGTCTTGACGCTGGCGGTCGTCGGGCGTGTCGACGGCGGGGCAACCGTCCTGCGCGTGTATGGCTCGGCGGCCTTTTCAGCCAGCGTCTTGCGCTTGGCCGCGGGCTCAGGCACTGGGCAGGGTCAGCGAGGCGTCGCGGGGCAGAGAGCGGGATGGGGAAAGACGGTACAGCCTGAGGGCTTGTGTTTGCTGAGCGAGGCGACAGCGGCAGAGCGGGCGTTCATGTTGGACGTGTGTAGTTCGGCGAGGGCGCGAGGCGGCGACGAGATCTGGGGCAGGCGGGAGGGGGGCTTGATGCCCGAGGGCTTGGAGGCGTCCGGCTGGTCCATGGCGTCGTCTGCAATGGCGGTGTACCTGTGCCAGAGTATTCAGGGCGTCGAGAACATTCGCAGCGGCCGCAGTCGTGTCGGTGTTGCGGAGTGGAGTCGGCCCTCTATCGTCCCAAAACAGTGAGTAAACACAACACTGTCGATCCCTGTCGACGCCGCATTAGCGCCCAGCACGGCCGTCCATGCGCGCGGCGGGCGGCTATGTATGGGGTTGCTGTGCTCGAGGCACAAATGGAGCAGATAGCATGTTGATACAGGGTGAATGATATAGATGCAATTGCATTTGTTTTGTTTGCCAGTCCACTGCTGTACTCTCGTAACATATCAGTCCGTCTCATCAGATTCCTTCCACCAGACAACCTACACAACAACAACAACACCAACACCCACTCCGCACCTAACGCCGCCTGCTCAACCACACCTTCAAGAACTCAATCTTGGTCTGCATGTCCAGTCCAACCCTCTTGACACGTCCCAGCCTTGCTAAATCTTCACCCACGCGATCCAACACTCGCTGCTCATCTGGACTGACTCCATCCCCAGTCTCCACCTTCATCCCACCACTAGACTGCGTGTCCAGCCCGTTCCTAAAGTCCAGATCGTCGAAAATGTTCCCATCGTAGCCGCTTGAAGTTCCTTGTGCCCCCTTGCTTGGCGAGTCCAGCAGCGCGCTGTTGTACACGCGTGTCGCGATGCGGACGCGCATCTGGTGCGTCGGCTTCGAGAGGAGCTTGTACAGCCAGGACATCTGGCCGCCCGATACGGGTGTCGTGATATCCTGGGGCGTGTAGCGCAGGTTGACCGGATAGATTTTTGTGGTTCCACTGGCGCTCAGCAGGCTCGGCGACAGGGGCAGTATCCCGCGGCCGTTTGTCGTCGTGCACTCCGGGAACACGCAAACGATGCTATTGGGGTTTGCGTCGGTGAGCTCCTGCAGCGTCACAAGCTTGGACTCGTCGGCTGGGAGGATCTGTGGAGCGGAGAAGGCGAGAGCGATGGCGCGGAAGAGCGTGATGCGCTCGACCTTGCGCGTCGTCGGGTACGAGCGCGTGAAGATGGGCTGGAAGATGCCAGCGAGGTAGAGCGGGTCGAGCGGTGACGTGAAGGAGCTCGCAATGATCGTGCCCGCCTTTGGCAGGTTGTCTTTCGCCGAGTGAAGCTGTCTGCTGCTGTATTAACCCATGTCTTGCCATTGTTCTTCTCTGCTTGCCACATACCCTCGCTTCACACCGTCAACCTGCAAATCCACCCACCACACGCCCGGCACGGCCAGCAGCAGCCACAGCACCGCATACCGGATCGTGTGCCCCACCGGCAGCAGGTCCAGCACGCCAAAATAGAAGATGGACAGGAACAAGACACACGGGGCCCGGATGAGGAATAGGACCGCATGGACGGGCGACCAGAGAGCGCCTGCAGGCGGCGACGGCACCGGCAGGAAGGGCGCTATAGCCGTGCCTGGGAGCAGTTAGCTTTTTATACTGAGCGCAGCAGCCGAGCGGTGTGGTGTAGCCAGGTACATGCGACCCAGTCGAGCAGCGGAATTAGCGTAGAGCGTACCTTTGTCGCGGAACTGGCTGTATTTCTCCATGGCTATTGCAGCAGCAGAGCTTACGGACGTTGATGTCTGCGATGAGCGTGAGCTGGCCGTTGTGCTCGCGCGAGTCATGCGAGTTTTCGAGACCCTTCTGCATGTGAAAAGCCGCTAGCACTCGCAGGACGTCATGCCATGTCATACCATCACCTTTTCGTCTGAATGCATTGCAGAGAGGATCATCCATTTGGACCTGATTAACGATTTGACATTACCTAAGGGTAGACAGACGCATATTTACGGCGCAGAGAATCCAAAGCTGTTGTGCGTTCAGGGCCGAAGCTCCCTGTACATGCACACATACATCACCACCTCACCTCACATGCATGCCCCACAGATACAGTCCAAAAAAAAAGTAGTTGAGTAGTCTTCTCAGCGCCGCAGATGGCAGACAAATAGAATGCAGTGCCTGCCTGTCAACACTACCACTAGCACACCGCTACCGCTACCGCTACCGCTACCGCTACAGCTACAGCTACAACCACCCAAAGAGATAAGGAAACAGGAAAGATGCGTTTGTCGACAAAGGAAATGGTATTTGGTGGGACCGATGCCCATGCCAGAGGAGAGAGGATACGAGGGGGAAGGAAGGGGCTATGTGTAGGTATATGCCAATATTACGAGACTTCTCTTTTGTGCGCATTCCAAGCCGAGTTTTTCAAAGCACAAGGGTCCTGACATAGGTGCCGACTGCGAGACGCGTCTACAGCATTACATCTCCGCAGAAAAGAGGGGGTTGGGCCGCAGCAGACAGCCAAAGACAATCCTCTCCCGATCGTCTCCTCGACACTGCCCACACCGGCCCGCCCTTTATGCAGATTACAAGACTGATTACAAAGTACAAGCTCCGAATCGAAAGACGCCAGGAAAATTATGTTAGGCAGTAAAACAGGGTATGCGCAAGGGGTATTCATCATCTCCGCTTACAAAGCAACATCAAGGACCAGACTGACATCGCTGACCTGGGTGCCAGCGAGGTCCTCGAGTACGGGTATCAGGTCGAGAAGTTCGTTATCGTGGGCGTCAGAGAACCAGCTGCTGATCGGGACGGCGTGCTGCGGGTGGAAAATGTACGACGTAGGCGAGTTATCGATGATGATGGTGTCCTTGAGGTCGCGCCCAATCTGCGAGAGGTCCTGCCTTGTGTTAGTGACGAACGGAGAGAAAGGGCGGCGCACAAACCTTGACGTAGTTGCCCTGGTGGTTGTAACAGCTTTCACGGAAAAGTCGGTGGTGCACGACGTTGTGGATATCGAGCTGGTCCAGGAGTGGGTCGCCGTACTGAGCATGTTAGCATAGTGCGGGCTTGTATTTGGATGGAGACTTACCTTTGATACGGAAGCTGTGAAGACAACAACCTCGTACAGCTCGCCAACCCTCTTCATGAATTGGTCGACTCCTGGGCGCTTGATGACGTACACATTGTGGTACTGGCCTTCAATCTCGACGGGGATTGTAAAGTCTGCCTGGTGGAGGATCTAGGACATGTTAGTGACGACGTCTAGGCAAAGAGTGTAATAACTCACTTTGAAACTGCTGTGTACGAGCGTCTCGTCAAGGTCAAGCACCAAGCACTTCTTGCCCTGGAACCTCGGCTGGATCGGGCCAAGCAAGTACTTTTGGGGCTCAGAAGCTTCCGAGGCCTCGGACAGCTGCTTGTGAACAATTTCCTGTCGCTGCTCAAGCGGTGGGGGCGGGGGCAGGTCGACTTTGTGCTGCTCATGCGTGGTCGCTGCCGCCTCAGCATCTTTCCCTTCCTCCAGGGGGACGTCGTTGGTCGACAGGGGGACATCGTTCATCTCGATGTCGGCGTCTCGCTGCTTCTGATCTTCAGTCTGGTCCTCGATGATCCTCTGACCCTCGACTGAAGGCCTGGAGAGAACGGGAGTAGTGCCGGGCGTGGGGGTCTGAACGCTGATCTGGGGATGGTCTGTCTGCAGGAAGCCAGGCTGGGCTGGGGCCGCCGGCGCAGAGTCTTCAGGCGCCCGCTGCTTCTCGGCCGATGCACGTGTTGCCACAAATCGGGGAGGCTCTTGCGAGATCTGCTCGGCTGTACCGTCGCCAAGCCTGGGCTTCTCGATGCCACTCTGACGCTGTGTGTCGGCAGTCACCTTCTCGTCGACGGGGTCTTTCGAGTCGACAGTGCTCGGTTCGGCGACGGTGGGGTACTGCTTCTTGACGGGAGTCGACTGCGAGGTTCGCCCGGCTGGGATCTTCTCGGCCTGCTTGAAGTTCTCCAGGGGCATACCGTCGCTCGACTCTCTCGACTCCTTTGGCGCAAAGCAGGGCAGGCACGACAACAGACCGCCACCGGTCTTCCTCGCCTTGCTTCTTGTTGACCCCTCGCGCTGGGTGATGGGGGGAACTGGAGGCGCTTGCTCAGGCTTGTCGGGGTTGGCACGGGACTGGGAGTGTTTGCTGCTGGCAGTGCTGCCAGCCCTGCGCTTGCCCATGAAGCTGCGCTTCGATGTCTTGGAGCCTTGGATGCTCTCGCCGTCGGCAGCGGTGATGCCGCTCAGGCCAGTTCCGGTGGGGGTGTGGTCGTCGTTGGGGTTGGCGCCGGCGTGAGGGACGTTGAGAAGCGGCTGCTTCTGCTTGGCGTCGGCATCGTGGGCAGCGGAGGCACCTGTGTTGGGGCTTGAGGCTGGAGATGGGTTAGCAGGTGGGTCGTGGGGGATGGGTGCGGGTGCGGGTGCATGGTGACATACCGGCGCCGTTGGAGTCGGGCTTGTCGAGCGACGACGTCCCCAGGGCCGACGAGGTCGGATCGGAGTTCATGGCGGGGGCGGGGGAGCTCGTGGCGGAGAGAGCGCACGAGGGGAGCGAGTGTGGTGTGCAGCGGAGTGCCGTGGGCGACGGGGCTGGGCTGGCGCGTGGACGGGGCGGAAGAGTGGGCGTGGGTATGGGCGGCGAGGGTGTCGGGCCGGCGCAGGTCGCAGCTTGCAGAGTTGTTGAGCCGCAGACGAGCAGGAAGGCGCGCGAGATGGACGGGCGGTCGGGCGTCGCGGGGGGTTGGTGGTGCTGGAGCAGTCGTCGTCGAGGGTGCGCGAGAGGGCGGCGTAGGGGGAGCTTGGATGGGGTGCTCGGACGCCGCTTGGATGAGGCTGGTTCGCTAAGGCGGGCGGAAATGAGACGCCGTCTTTCACCGTCAGCGCTCCACCTTTGCAGAGAACAGGGAGGCAGGCGGGTCAGTGGGCGGTAACTATACTATAGCCATGAGGGCGCCGAGGCGACACAGGAAGAGCGGGCACGATGCTCGACGACAGCAGCAGCAGCAGCAGGAGGCACACGACTGCGGCCGGGCAAAGGGCGCGTTGGGCGGTCAGTCGAACAGCTCTGATTGAACATGTCATACGCCCTGATCGGGACGAGTCCCCAGCTTGTTGATCCCCTGTGGAGCGCCTGCACGCCAGCTAATAGGCAATGCGGCCATGGCTCACGCCCTCGCCCTCGCCCGCCCGCCAGAACTGAATCAGAGCCGTCGGTCTCCCTGGAAACCTTGGAAGCCTCTTCCCGCCCGGAACATACGGCCGTCTCTGGGGCCAGCAGCGCCGCAGCAGCACCCTGAGCACCCGCAGAGGCCCAGCAACACAGCGGCCCAGCAGCCAGCAGCCAGCATCCAGCAGACCCGAGCGGAAGCAGAGCAGGCCAGGCCAGACCTTCTAAGCGCTGTGATGCGGGACAAAGGCATCCAGGCAGCCTATAGCAGCACTCGCACCGCTGCCGCCCTACCCCGGCCTAATATCGAGCCTTGATCCCGTCTGGCGCGCCGGACCTTGCAGCGGAGGCTGCTCACGAACCGAACTCCTCATGTCAACAACCTGCAGTTCACGTCGTCTGTGGCCCTGCGCCGCCAGCCCTGGTTGGCGCCCTGCCAGCCTGTCACATGTTGTACCTTTGAGCCAGCAGAGCGGCCCGCTCGCCGATCGCGCTGCTCATTCACGTCACAGCAAGCATTCTCCACTAGGTCCCTGGACGGCTGCGCTGTCGCTCTACTCAAGTGGGATCCAACGTCGCAGTCGCAGTCGCAGTAGCCATCGCAGTCGCAGCTCCAAGGGCGCCATGACACGCTCGCCCACAGAAGAGAAGAGGCAGGGCGAGTGCCATCGACCAGCTGACCCTCATCATGTAAGCTCATGTTACTCCACACGGGAAGGGAAAAGAAGAGTGGTTGCGTGCTACCTTCTCGAAGGATGCTAGAGAAGAAGAAACCGAAACAGGAAACACAGTCCAACCCCGCGTCCTGTGCTGTTCACGGCAGCTGTCATCCAGCATGCTTGTCTCTGTCTGTGGCGAGCTTCGTTGCACATTGTAGGCACAAAGGGCTATCATACCCACCTTTGTAGTATGCACGTCGTGGCAAACAGCCTCCATCGTACAGGTAAACGAAGTCAGACGGATACGACCGCGCGCATCAATTACCGCATGCGCCATGTTGGAGACGAACGCTTCCTGTGCTGGGCTCTCGAGTTGCCGAAAAAGCGGGTCTCCTCCTAATGCTCTACCTACCTAGATCTGTAGGGGTACTCAGTACACGATTCAACATCTTAATACTGTCATTTACCAAGGTCCGTAGAGATGCTCTGTATATAACCCAATAGTAAAATACTCTTGTTTGAAGACTTGTAGAGATACTCAGAGCAGAACGGCATTGCCCGTCTCCTCTGCAGCACGGGAGCTGGGCTGCAGCTCACGTCAGTGACCCCGCAACGCGTGGGACCCTGGCCAGAGCTAAGCTTTCGCTGCGACTTCTGCCCCGGTATTATTCACACCACATTCATACTCACAACAGTCGCCGCCTGCGCCTCTACCACGCCGACACTCGCACTGCTGTGCGTGCTTGTACAACCTCCCGTCTCACTCGCTCTGATCATACTGCCACCCGCCACCATGGCCGAACCACACTCTGCCCCGCACGTCGACATCGACTCCGCCGTACCAGACGCGTCCGCCACCCACGAGCACGACAAGGAGGACCACAAGCCACGCGATAGCAAGGGCTGGGACGGAAAACTGCGGATCGACAGGACCGTCGTGGTCAAGCAGCCAGCAGACCCAAATGCACCGGTGCAGAGCGATGCTGAGGAGTCGGAAGACGAGGGCCCAGTGCCAGAAGAGCTCGCCGCAGACGAAGATCTCCTCGACGATGTTCCCGACGATGAAGACGAGATTGAGCTCGTCCATTGCAAGATCTCCGACATGTCCTCGCTCAAGTTGGAGCGTTTCAAGCAGCTCAAGGTACTTGCTGACTCCCCCCTCTGCCAGGCTTCCACTAACGCCACAGCGTCTCTGCCTGCGCCAAAACCGCATACAGGCCATCGAGATACCGGATATCGCTGCGTCAACCCTCACAGAAATCGATTTGTACGACAACTTGATCGCTCACGTCAAGGGCTTCGACGCCTTCACCGAACTCACCTCGCTCGACCTGTCCTTCAACAAGATCAAGCACATCAAGCGCCTAAATCACTTGACAAAACTTAAGGACTTGTACTTTGTGCAGAATAAGATCAGCACAATAGAAAACATCGAGAATCTGACCAACCTGCGGCAGATCGAGTTTGGTGCCAACAGGATCCGTGAAATCGAGAACCTCGATACGCTCACCGGCCTGGAGGAGTTGTGGCTGGGTAAGAACAAGATAACAGAAATCAAGGGCCTCGATTCGCTGTCGAATCTCAAGATCCTCTCCATCCAGTCGAATCGCCTGCGGACCATTTCCGGACTGGACAAGCTCGTCAACCTCGAGGAGCTGCACATCTCCCACAACCTCATCACCTCGATCGAAGGCCTCGAACACAGCGCCAACCTCCGCGTCATCGATGTCAGCGCTAACCCCATCGAGCACCTCTCGGGTCTAGACGCCCTCACACACCTCACCGAGTTCTGGGCCTCCAACTGCAAGCTCAGCAGTTTTGCCGAGGTGGAGAAGGAGCTCAAGGACAAGGCAGAGCTCGAGACGGTGTACTTTGAAGGCAACCCTCTGCAGCGCGCACAGCCCGCCCTATATCGCAACAAGGTGCGACTTGCGCTGCCACAAGTAGTACAGATTGATGCTAGTATGTCTTCCGCTTATTTCGTCGTAAGGAGATACTAACCAGCCCAGCCTTTGTAAAACAAGTATAGTACACTCGGAGTCGCATCATCGAAACGCAGGCTTTCATCGCTGCCCACCGAGAGGAGATGCAGCGGAAGAAAGACGCCGTATCCAAAGAGCCAGTTCGGGCGGTGGGACTAGTCAGCCTGGTGCACCAGCTGATAGACTTTGTTGTTGTTTTTATCCATATTTTGTGGTTGCATGGCGCGGCGGTGGGCCTGGCATGCGCATAGCATGGCGTTAAAGAGCATAGGTATTTTTAGTACCACATCAGGGTCAAGACACGTTTACGTTCACCATTTCTAGACGTCCACTGCGTCCCAGCGTTGGGATATGTTCAAGTTGTTTCACGCTCGGTATCTCCAGGCCGACCCTTCCGCTATGACTTCTTCACGGCCCATTCTGCCCCGTCCAGATGCGTTGGAGGGTCTGTATCTCATCCCACAGCTCACCCAGCGCTGTGACGTTGATCGGCACACCCACATCCTCTTCCTGCTCTACCGCTCGTTTCCTCACCTCACCATCCGCAGCGCTTCCCAACCCCAACCTCGTCCCCGCCCCCTGGAACACCGGCCTAGGGAACCACGACACGACCGCCTTGACCAACCCTACCGTCTCCTCCCCCGCCGTCCTGCTCCCTTCAGCACGGGTTCTCGTAAGCGCCCACGTCGTCGTCTCGCGTCTCCTTCCAACGCCATACTTCGTGTACGGCCATCCGCTCGGAACCTGCGTCATCAACCCTGTCGGGAACGTCCTCACACTACCACCACCACCATCACCAGCACCACCCTCCGGGCCCCCCGTCGCCGACCCCTCCACCGTCTTCGTCGACGCCACGGGCCCACCCACCGCCAACGTCGACGCCACAAATGGAGTAGGGACATTCATCCCCTCGCGCGACGTAAACCGACCCTCCCACGTCGTAACGCCCCAAATCCCGCTCCCCTCCGCGCTCCCCTGGGCCCCAGCATCCCTCCAAACACGCACAACGGCGCTTAAAAACAAATACAGATTCGGGTCCCGCGAGTTACAAAACCCATGCACCGCCCTCAAAAACCGCTGCACGACGCCCCGCGGCGCCGACTCGCTCGCGCCCCCGCGCACGAAACACGCCAGACATGCTTGCGGGGCGTCGGCGGATGCGACAAGGTGGTGCGCGAGGATGAGTTTGTATTGCTGGCCGAGGGTCCCGCAGAGGCAAGTCCGGTAGGTGTGGCTTTGGCCGTGGGGGTCGGAGGGGTCCGAGATTAGGCCGCTGGTGGCGTAGCATTTTGTTAGGTCGTCGAGGATCGTGGTGCAGGCGGGGGTGCTGAGGCAGGGTGTGAGGTTCGATGGGAGGGGTGTGTGCGGGGTTTGTGTTGGGGTCGTTGGGGGTGGGGTTGTGCTGGTGGCGGAGGTGGTGCTGGTGGAGGAAGCGGTGGAGGTGACTGCTAGAGGAGGCGTAGTGATCACCAGATGAGGTGTCGTTGGGCGGGGGAAACCCGGGTGATCGATTGGATCGGGCGGGTCTTCGAGGGGGCGCGCGAGGCGCGGGTTATTCGTCTCCATCTCCGACCTGATTTCCATCTCTGCCTCAACCGTGTATTCTGTTCCCCATGACGACCCAGTCCCTGCCGTCACTACCGTCGGGGTCCAGAGCGCGAGGCTCAGGTACAGGACAAGCGCGGCAGAGTGTGTCTTCATTTGGCCGCTGCTTTCGCGAGGTGTTGGTTGAGTTGGAGGTGGAAAGGACTATGGCTTGCAGTGAGAACTCGACATCTCGAGAAATGTGTGTGCGTGGTGTGATACTGGATACCTGATTCTCCGCTCCATTGACTGTGTTGCCTGCTGGGTGGTATTCACGAATGCGCGTTTGTCCACGCGAATGCGCGACTTTTCTTCACGATTTAGCTCAACTTGATTTGATTTGGTTTGACGGGTAGCAGGGAGTTGGTGGCGTCGTGATTGTGGTAGCAAACGCAGAGTACATGGGCATGTGTTGGCTAGTTGCAAGGTATATGGACGAGGTGAAGGAACGGACGTTGTAGTAGAACGATAGATGGGTGCGATTGGGTGTTGAGAGGAGAGAATGGATCTGGTTGTTCAAGTGGGATTCGAGAAGCGTTTGGGTGGAGTGGGAAGTAGAGAGTCAGAAAACAAAAATTAGAGGGAAGGGTACGGGAAAAACATAACGCCCTTTATACAAGAATTTTGAAGCAAGGCGTTTTTCTGGACAGCATGGAGGCTGTGCGGATTACGGAGAGGATTTCGTTTTACCTTGCACACATATCTGGAGTGACTCTTCTGCTGATTGGGCTTTCGTCGCTTTCCCAAATTTGATTTCTGCACGCCATTGAGAATATTGAAGTGAGGAAGAAAACCTGCTCTTTCACTGGTACCAACGAGAGGAGAGTCGTTTGAGGTTTGTTGGTTTTCTTGGACATCCAGGTCTTCGAGAGCCTTGTTGAGACCCAGTAGCGAGTCATCCGGGATATCGGATTTCGTGCATGACCGGTGATGTTTTCGGAGTAGGTAAAAAGCCTTTTACTGAAGTTTGGTAAGGTCCATGTTCGATAGGATATTCCATAGAATATCTAAAACATGTCTGACAGAATGTTTGACAGAACAGATCTGACAGTGTTGTTGTCGGCTTCCCTCAAGATGCCAGATTTGAGATGCAGCTTGGAGACCGAGTGCTAGTCGAGAAACGTCAAAAGGATATTCTTTTCAATATTCTAGGTTTATACTAGCGCCACCATTCGTGCGGGACGACTCACTTTTGCAAAAGCACGTGTAGTTGGCTTTGAGTGAGGCGGGGCTGAGATGGTTGGCTAGGACACTCTCAACAGGCCGTCGGACATGTCACAGCGCTCTCACCCAAATTTTATTAGGTGCACAAGTTCCTACCTCATACTGCAACTTCCTCTCATCGAAACATCCATACCAGCCAGACAAATCATTTCGAGTTGTGGACTGCGAATCGAACATGACAGAGACCAACAACTCCAGTGCTTGTTCGGCCTGCGGATAGACTTTTGAACAGCAGCGCTGTTGCCACTACGCGAGCAGCGTTAAGCTCTTCTACAGGCAGGCACGCGCGGTGTGTGGCCTATTGAGACCGACTATGTACTGAAAGAGAGACCGACGGACCAACCTACGTACGAAGTCGAAAACACCCAGCTCCTCCATGCTAACACGAGTATTCCCATCCCCAGGATCGCGAAAGACTGGGTGGACAAGAATGGTTGCCAGTTCATCATGGTGGACCGTGTCGAAGGCGATAATTTGCAGGATGCATGGGCAACGTTACCCCAAAATGCGAGAATTAGCATTGCGGAGCAGACAGTGGACTTTCTCCAACAATTACGCAAATTACAGTCTGAAAAGATGGCGAGCATAGGAGAAGCACTGCTTCATCGTGGTTGGCTCTTTCTTCAGGGTGCCGAGACTCCACATGGTCCTTTCGCAACAGAGGATGAATTATGGCAGTCTCTGGTACGCAAACTGGAGAAGTTACCAGAGAAAGCACGAGACGCGTTTCGCAAGCGGATATCTCCATACGCACCATATATATTCACCCACGGCGATTTGACTACTATGAAAATCATGGTCAAGGACGGAAATCTTGCTGCTATCATCGACTGGGAGGGGGCGGGGTACTTTCCAGCCTGGTGGAAATATGCTGCGACAGGGATCGGGCTTGGTACTGAGGATGTCGAGTGGAAGAAGTTGCTAGCGAGCAAGATGCAGCCATTCGACGACGGAAGAGTGTTTTGAAAGAATTTTTATAGATTGAGTCAATATCCTGACTTAGATGACGATAGTAAAGAGCTCTTGGAGGAATTGCTCCAGGAGTAGAAACAAATAGTTGACTGTAGCATGAAAGATTGGCGACGATGGAGAATGAAGCTCTATAACCGAATTAGCCCTAAACCCAAATAATTTTTGTCTTGATGGTTGTGAAGGTTGTTACGGCTCGAGTATCACTGACCTTGAGGCTGCTTGGTGTGTGGTCCATTGGAATTATGTACCTACAGAACTACTGTGACTACCAACATCTACATATTTGTATCCGCTCAATATCAATCAATATACAAAGACCACTCCACGTCGATACGTAAATCGCCCAAAATCCTCACAACTCGAGGTCACGATGGCTCAGACCAACTAACTAACTACCTACCTAACCCAACGCCATCTGAGCCGAGGAGTCGCGCGGGATAACACATCACAAAATGACACTAACTAAAACGACGCCGTCTGCCCGAAACTAACCAAGCAAGCAACCCACAGACAGACAGACACACTCATGACGTCAACGCGCCATACCAGGTTCTAGAACATGACTATATAGCCGACTTGAGTACTTATTCACAGACGACGCACGCAGCGCAACTGTACTCTCGACACCACCACCGACACAAACATCTACACAGCCCCAACACCACCAACCACCAACCCCCAACCATGTCCGCCGCCCCTCTAACCCTAATATCCGCAACCCCCTCGCCCTTCGCGCGCATGAACCGGATCGCCCTAACCCTCAAACGCATCCCCTTCACTCTCCAAAACGAGATCCCCTGGGAATCCACCACCGCGACCCCGCAATACAACCCATTAGAAAAGCTGCCGATCTTGCTTTTCCCAGACGGCCGCGCGCCCGTGTACGACAGCGCGCACATCCAAAACTACATTGTCGAGAAATACGCCTCCTCGGGCCCGCGGCTGCTGACGGGAGACCTGGATGCCGATCTCGCGGCGCGGCAGGTCGTCGTGCTGTGTGAGGGGGCAATGGACGCGGTCGTGCTTAATAACTGGGAGAAGAGGCGGGACGAGGGCGCGCGGAGTGTCAGGTGGATGGAGAGGCAGGATCGTAAGGTTGATGGGGCGATGAGGGCGTTTGAGGAGATGGTCGGGAAGGTGAGGGGGAAAGGGGAGACGTATTTGGTTGGGGGGGTGTATACGATTGCGGATATTGCGGTTGTGTGTGCGGTTTCGTTTGTGGATTTTGTGGGGGTTAGGCACGGGTGGAGGGAGCTGTATCCGCGGTTGGCGGAGTGGGTGGCCGAGTTTGAGGAGAGGGAGGAGTATGTGCAGACTAGGCCGGTTATGTTTGATTTGAAGGAGGATGTTGTGTAGAGGGACTAGAATGAGACTTGTGTTTGTCTATCATCATCAGGAAGGCTGTTGTACGTTGTAGTGGTGCGAGCCAATAGGAGCTGATGGCGTTGTTACACCACAGCAGGGCTACATGTGTACAACTGGCAGTTTCTACCTCGTGCCCAACATTTGCAGTATTCGCTACCACAGCCAGGACAGGTCCGTTTAAAGCTCAAACACTGCAGAGTTGAGAAGACTACCTCAGATTCCAGCGCTTGGCAAACTCGATGCCCTCAGCCAGCGTGCCCACTCGTGCGTCGATGGCGTAGCCCTCTGCTTCGAACTTGATGCATTCGTCCCACAAGTCTCGCAGCGGAACAGAGAAAGTCTCGATGAACTCGTTGTCTTCCAACTCGGGCTGTGGGTTTTGGTTCTCGGGAAGAGACATGTCGACGGTGACTTGGATCATCCGGAGGTTTGTGTTACAGAACCCGGGATCTGGAGAGATCAGCATGCGATCGTGCGTGCTCACAATACTCGTTCACCAGGGAAAATGCAAACGAGAGAGAAAAAACACCTATACTAACTGACCGTTGAACATGACAGGGCTGACGCCAAAGCCTGCATCCTTCATCACCTCGCCAACATAGCCAGTCTCCTCCTTGAGTTCACGGATGGCACATGCTTGGGCGGTCTCATCGGGATCCATGAGTCCGGCCGGAATCTCAATGACGGTGGCGTTGACGGGTGGACGCCATTGCTTCTGGAGGACGATGCGAGGCGCAGCGTCTGGCTTGGATGGGTCGTGGAGAATGGCTGCCACGCCTACAGCGTCAATGTCTGAGCCCTTCGGACGGGTTAGACGCTCCGCGGACTCCCATAGGCGCTCGACGCCCTCGGGGTCTTTATAGGAGATCTTAACCAGCGTAGCCCACTTGGCATCCTTGTAGTCCTGAGGGGGATCAGGGCGCTGTCAGGCTATTGTGCGGCCGAGTGGCGGTTACTGACCAATGGCTCCGTATTGGTAACGTGGGATTTATTGGACGTTTTGCTCGAAGAATCCATGTTGGATGCGACGCGACAGGGATGCAGGTGTTTGTTGGGCAACGGTAACGAGAAGGGAAAGGCGATTAACGGTAGTTTGATGACGCCAAGCGGGCTCAAGAGGTCAAGGGCTTCACTCGTGTCGGCTCGTTTCAGGCACGACACGCTGCATGCGCAAGAGGCTGCATCTCGCCGTTGTCGTCAGGGCATGCCTTGCTGAGTGAGAGTGGCCGTGTCGTCAGGTGCAATAGAGACGATTCATTGGGCGTCAGGCGTCCTCTGTCGTCACGTGCGATGGAAATGAGCCGTCGGGCCCAAGCCAGCCGCCAACGTCTGCGCCACGAGGTCGACAGCGTGGTGGCATGGAAATCCCAGGCGGGTGTGGACTGAGCGTGATCAGAGGATGCTCTCCTATCTCCACTTATACTCCGGGCTGGGGACTACCTATCAATAGTCCGAGCCAGGAGCCTCGCGGCGGTCTGTGGGAATTTGGCCACGGTGGGAAAAGACGACATGGACATCACATTTGCAATTTCATGCAGCGAGAGCGGCGCTCAGCGCATGACGAGAGGTGAGATTGGATGGGCTCGCTTGGGGCTGCGCGAAGCATCGATGCAGGCAAGCGCTGGGGCAGCGCCAGCAGCCGATGAGACGCCACGGCAGCATGGCCATGGAGACGATAAAAGAAAGCTTTGTGGGCACTCGGGCCGGTAGCAGTAGGGGCAGCGGTGAAATCTATTTCTTTCGGGCTCCCCCACAACAACATGGCCGGATAAGGGCAGCCGCTGTTTCGTTTTACGGGCGCGTTCCTGTTGGACTCTGGTGCGACGTCAAGTGTGCCTCGTGCAGCTGTCACATCCCATCACAGCAAGCGCGCCGCAGGGCGAAGGGATTGGGACGGGAAGCGGTGCCGGGGGTGGTGGGTGTGGTTGTGTTTGTGTTGAAGCTGAGGTTAAAGTTGAGGTTCCAGTGCGACAGTGCTCGGATGGAGCCGAGAGGACATCGGTGGTGGAAGGCGATGAGCGGCGGGCAGATGGCAGCATGGCAGGGTGAAGTGACAGGGTGGGTGGTGGGTAGAACCGAAATGGAAATGTCTGGGCCTCTGACGCAGATGCGCCTTCCTTCTTCTTCCCCTGCCAAGCACGCGAGAGTGGGGCCGCTAGTCTTGTTCCTGATGTGGGGCCCGCCTGGCTTCAGGGGCCTGGTGGGCTGCAGAACCTATCAAACTCGTCTACACACACACGCCAACCTCGCCACACGCCGCCAACATGCACAATTCCGTGTCTGATTGATTGGTGGGCTGGTTGATTGCTCGATGGACGGATGGATCAACTCCATGGCTCGACTCTCCCTCTCGCTGCTGTACGGCATCCCACCGACGAGCGGTGATGCCATCGCAGCCTCTCACACAGCTCATCAGCACTAGGTACCTCGCCGCTCGTAAAGCTTCATCCATCACTCCCTGCTGGGCCGCCGCAGGGCTGGCCGTGTCCACCACCCAGACAAGCCGGTGAACCAAGCTCCAAACGCTGCCACGCCCACCATGGCTAGCCGCTGCCAAATAGTCTTCCGTTTGGGAGTGCACCCACTGCACGCGGCCTGCCCATTGGCCATGGGCCCCCCCGTCTTCGCTTTACGAGAGCCATAGACACCACGCCTGCTCATCCGCTTTTAGATCCTCTATACCTGCCGACGCCTACCGCCCGTAAGGCGCCACTTCAACTATCTAGGCGCTACGCCTGCATCCCTAGCCCGCCGTCTCTTTTATCCCCAGCTCCTCGCTCTTCGTCGTGCCTTTCTTCGCTTCTGAGGTGATTCCATCTGCGCTCAACGTCGCTCCTTCCTGTGTGCCATTCACACGTCCTCTCTTTCACACACTGCGCCCGTTCACCTCCGCCACTGTCGCTCCACTCATTCAACCGACGCACGCTGCTGCAGCCCACTCAACACCCACTCCAATTCTTACTGTCCTTCCCACGGCTCGTCGCCCGTCTTAATTCATAATGTCGAACTGGTTCGGCAACCTGCAGTTGGCATACAAATATGTGTACGTCTTGGTTGTTTCACCGCGCCGTGTCCTGCTGACCAGTCCAGTGTTGTCTTCCTGTCTCTGCTTGCCTTGACCATGTTGGCCGGCTTCGTCAAAGTCTTCTTTGACCGCAGAAAGTGAGTACCCATGTCGCGCTTAACCGCCCCAGCTAACCCTTCCAGGCTGAAGATGCACGTCAAGAAAGCTGAGCTCGAGGCTGGTAACAAAGACGACACCGTCGAACTCAACCAGCGCGAGAAGGACGAGGGCGATTTGTTCGGTATCCGCGCCATCGAGGCTGGTTTCTACGCTGGTGTAGCACAGTCGCGCCCCACGTCAAGAGCAGGATCCGTCGTTGGCCTCCCCAACATGAGCTCGTCTACCCTCGTTGGCAACCCCAACTCGCCCCTCCTCAAGCCGTCGAACAGCACCAACAGCATCCCCCTGTCCACGAACCGCAGCCCCAGCCCGACTCTGCCTGGCAGCACACCCCGAGCCACGTCGCCCAACATGAAGCTTCGTCCTTCCGAGGCCGAGCTGACTGGCCGCCACAACCTCAACGACAACTCGGTCGACATGTCTCTCAACGTCCCTCCCTCACCCGGTTTCCACCAGCCCAGCGGCCCCACCTTTGGCTCGGATAGCGACAGCGACGACAACGACTACCGCTCCATGTCGCCCGGCTCGGCCGACTTCAACCCCAAGCACTACAAGCCCGCTCCTTCCATCCCCATGCCTGACGCTCTCCGTGTTTCTTACCACGACGGACACGACAACATCAACTCGCAGGTCGGCTCGATCAACAACGCCAGCCCCATGCCCTCGCCCGGTTCAGCCACGTCGCTGGCACACCCTGGTGCGCCGCCGGAGAGCAAGCTCCCCACGATTCCCCAAGCCCGTAGGTAGAAGTCTCTTGGTGCGTTCATTTTTGTATTTTTAGCAAGCAATACACGTTGGAGGGGCAACCAGTTCCTGACTTTTTTTCTCAAGACTCTGACTCCCAACCCCCCACGATCCGCCTCGAGACATCGCATCAGCGCGACGCGAGCGATGCCAGCAGCGTGTACAGCAACAACCGCATGAGCACCTTCACGGCGTACCAGAACTCGCTGAACCAGCCCGAGACGTCGAAGCGCATGTCGGTTGCGGACGCGCGGACCAGCACGATGCTCGCGCCGCAGGGCGAGGGCAAGGACGCACGTCTCAGCGAGTTTTACGAGGCGTACTACCGCCAGAGCCAGATTCTCGGCGCCAACGAGTCGAAACCGGCGGCACCTGGCACACGCCAGTCGACGATTATGGAGATTGAGTCGCCCATGGCGTCGCCGCTGCCGGGCAAGACGTTTGGGACAGCCGTGTAAGCAGGGGCGAAGCGGTGGAATGGCAGTGTTCATGATGGATTTTGTTCACGGCCAGGGTTTCTTAATCGGCACGAGGGATGACGTCGCATTTGGCGAGCCAGGCGGCTTGGGTTGATTTTAGTTTCTTTTTTTTGGGTTATGAGAGGGATGGGAAAAGGCGCAGGGCGATTACGACGACCATGTAAGACGCTCCATCTCTCGTACTATTCTCGCGCTCGCTGGCATTGCATTGCATTGCATTCCTTTTACCAGAGCATGAGCATTAGATGTCTATTTTTCTTAATTTCTAGTCGGACGGCATGACGAATATATACCGACTCTAGGTGAGTCGTTTATGGTTTAGAGTGGTTCTGGGTGCAACTGCAGTGTGGAGGTGATATTTCTGCGTGGCTTTGATCGGGTCAATCACTTTGATACTTGGTCATAGCATGCACGGTAGGTAAGTCTGAGTAGCCAGGAAGTGCCGAGTACCGTTGAGTTGGTTCGTTTCCGAGTTTTCAATAGCGAGGGTACCCCTAAATGGTGCAGGATTCGGCAGTCATAGCTGACTCGTCTGTGCCGTCGGATGGGCACTAGGGACGCAGGTGTGATGAGTCGTGGAGAGAAGAGTAGGTATTAGGTAGCCGGACAACGGCCCAGAGGCCATGCGCCTGCGTACGTAATGAGCCGATTACTGGTTCCTTTGCTGGTATAAGGAAGAGCGAGAAGCGAAGCTGGGGAACTGTTGGTTAGGTGGGTGTCCTCGCGACTCACGTGCCGTGCTTGGGTAGGCCGAGTGGGTATATGGAGATCTTGTCCGTTAGTCGCAGTACCCATCATGTGCATCTCAATCGCCGGTAGCACATGTTGCCGGAACCCACCCACAGCGTTATTGAGGCTGGGTGGGTGGATGTGCTGTGCTTGCTTGCTTGTTCCAGCGCGGCGAGGCGGCGAGGCGCTGCGCGTGGGAAAGGGGACCTGCAGTGCTCAACCACAAGCGCATTTGACAGCCGCCACAGACGCGACATATGCATCTTCTTAGCCCACACCCACAGCCAAATTCCTTGCCCACCCGCAACAGGCGACCATGGCACGACAGGACAATGCAACGGCACGTGAAGATTACAATCACGACGAGACAATGGGCCAACCTTCACGCCACCCAGCGGCGGTACATGAGCGCTAGTGTGGGTTCTGCCAGGGGTACTCTGCTCACCGCCTGCCGATTTGCAGGCCATACACTGCCGTTTAAGATCGCGCTCGCCACCAGCAATTATTGGGGGTCCAGCGGCTGGCTTTGGTTTGCTACGACTGACGACACTCGACGCTGCAACAAGACACGACACGACACGACACGGCCTTTGCATTGCTTCTGTCCGGCCTGCAATTGACCATCCCCCACGACCACGCCACACGATCCCATACACTTCACCTCGACCTCGACCTCCGCCTCCGCCTCCGCCTCCACACGACCGGCCCCAGGCCGCCCATCCGCCGCCATGCTTACCATGTTCCCCTCCAAAATCACGACCCTGCCTCCAGGCGTCACCACCACCGGCCACTCGCCCGCCCCCTCGCTGCGCGCCCGCGGTGCGTCCACATCCTCGGTCCGCCCCGCTGACCAGGCAAACCTCGACTATCGCCAGCAGCGCCGACAGGTACACCACGAAGCTGATGTTGTCATTGTTGGCGCTGGAATCGTGGGCTGTGCCGCCGCCGTCGCCTTTGGCAAGCAGGGCCGCAGTGTCATTCTGCTCGAGAAGAGCCTCAAGGAGCCCGACCGCATTGTCGGCGAGCTGCTGCAGCCCGGCGGCGTCAACGCCCTCGAGCAGCTCGGCCTGCGCGACTGCCTCGAGGGCATTGACGCCGTCCCCTGCTACGGCTACGACGTCATCTACCACCGCGAGCCCGTCCGCATCCCATACCCCAACAACCTCGTCGAACCCGCCCCCGCAAAGGGCCCCGAGGGCCGCAGTTTCCACCACGGCCGCTTCATCTCCAAGCTGCGCGCCGCCGCCCGTGCCGCGCCCAATGTCACAGTCGTCGAGACGACCGTCACCGATGTCGTCACCAGCGACTACACAGGCCAGGTCGTCGGCGTCGAGTGCCAGACGGCCAGCGCCAAAGACTACTATTTTGGCGCCGTGACGCTCGTCGCCGACGGCTACGCCTCCAAGTTCCGCAAGCAGCACATCCCCCACACGCCCGAGGTCCGCTCGCGCTTCTACGCCCTCGAGATGATTGACGCCGAGCTGCCCTCGCCCTACCATGGCCATGTCATTCTGACCGACGCGCCCCCGATCCTCATCTACCAGATTGGCACGCATGAGACGCGCATCCTCATCGACATACCCGAGGGCCTGCCCAGCGCCAGCGTCAAGAACGGCGGCGTCAAGAACCACTTCATGAACGTCGTTCTCCCCAACCTGCCCGAATGCGCGCGCCCGGCCTTCAGGCATGCAGTCGAGAACGGAAAGCTGCGCTCCATGCCCAACTCGTTCCTGCCGCCCTCCGTCCAGAAGACGCCGGGCCTCATCATGCTCGGCGACGCCATGAACATGCGCCACCCTCTGACAGGCGGCGGCATGACGGTCGCGTTCAACGACGTCGTGACACTGACATCGCTCCTCGAGCCCTCGCGTGTGCCCAACCTCGAAGACACGACGGCCGTGCTGGCAGTAATGTCAACCTTCCACTGGCAGCGCAAGTCCGGGTCGTCCGTAATCAACATCCTCGCCATGGCGCTGTACTCTCTCTTCGCCGCCAACAACCCGCAGCTGACGTCGCTCAAAAACGGCTGCTTCCGCTACTTCCAGCGCGGCGGCGCCTGCGTCAGCGAGCCCGCGGGCCTGCTCTCGGGCCTCCTCCGCAACCCCTGGACCCTCGTCTACCACTTCTTCAGCGTCGCCTTCTACGCCGTCCGCTGCCGCCTCGCAGAGGCTCCCTTCTGGATGGCGCCGTACATCCTCACCGTCGAGAGCGTCTTGATTGTCTGGACTGCCGCCATGACTATCGGTCCGTACATTCTCTGCGAGATGAGGCGGTAGTGCGGCGGGGGTTTCGGAGGCGTGTGTATATACTTTGACGACGTATTTCTGACGACGTGCTGGTTTTTTTTTTAATGGCGAGGTAAGGGCGTACATAAAGGCGTTTAGGACAGCGAAAGGAAGCTTTACGATAGATTAATTGCCCGCTTCTGCTAGCTTGGCTTGGCTTGGCTGAATACATAGTCGAGTCCACTATCTGTATCATATTAGCGTTTGGCCCGTGACAGAGGAAGGATCCAAGGATGGAATTTTAATACATACCACTTTTTCCAACACGCTGTTTTCACTGGTGTCTTCTATCCCACTTCTCTAGACTTGATGACACTCTGGAATAAGATATGCGTGTTGTGGATGTAGGGTAGGGTGGGGTAGGGTAGGGGACTTGGATTGAGGTGCAGGGTGGTTCGAGGGTGGGTGGAGGGAGGAAGGGAGGAGCGGAGTCGATTTGGTTTGGTTTGGTTTGGTTCAGCTCGATTCAATCCAATTTAATTCAACTCAACTGAGCCCGTCTACGTGCACGAAACTTACACTTGTGCTCGTGTTCATGCTCGTATTCATGCCTTGTCTTTGAGGCGTAGAAGCAGAAGTAAGATTAGAAACAGCATTTGCTTTGCTTTGCTCTGTCCGGCTCGAGTGCCTTGGTTGCCTTGCTTGACAACGACAATCAGAACGACAACGCCAACGACAACTGCCATGTCTGTCTGTCCATCCGTCTGTCTGTCCTGGACTTGCGCGGTGCAGAGACGCGGGAGTGCGCCTTTCCTATCACACCATACCATCTCCATCTTCGATTCCGTGTCCGTAACACAGACAGACAGACGCAGACGCAGCGTCCACCCGCCAGCCGTTGCCTGACCCCGAAACACAAAGCACAAAGCCACACGCCACCGATCCCAGCACAGCTCGGGAAACAACCCCCTCGCACTCCGCACCCACTCCCTGCTCATTCGTTACTCACTCCTCCACCTCCATCTTCACACCCCTTCCCTCCACCTCCCCGCCAGCATACCCATCACCATATACCCTCCCAAGCGCAAGCGACACCTGCGCATTCAGGCGCTGCATCACCGCAACGCTGGCCTGGAGCTCGCGGATGGCGTTGTCGTGCGCGAGCAGCATGTGCGTGTGCTGGTGGAGTGTAGCCGTGGCGGTGTTTGTATTTGTGTTCGGGACGAGGGCGAGGGTCAGGGGGGTAGGGGCGGGATGGGGGTGTGTGTTGGAGTGAGGAATGGGAACGGGAACGGGGAGAGGTACCGGGAGAGCAACACAAACCACTACATCTCCATCCTCCATGCGCAACGCGGGGTAGAACGGAGACGTCACGTCCGCAGGCCTCATGGTGCCGTGGAGACGGAACGTTTGCGCGTCTCCTTCACCCCCTCCATTTGCACCTCCACTTCCAATTCCACCACCCGCGCCGCGCCCCGCAAACGTAAACATAAACGCAAACTCCCGGCTCGTCCCAAAGTGCCTGTTCACCCTGCGCGTATACTCGTCCCAGATGGGCGCAAACGCCTGGGTCCGCGTCAGCGTGATGCCCGTGTAGGTGTACGCTCCTGAACAGGTTTTGCCTGGGCTGCGGATGTGGAGGCGGAGGATGTCTGTTCGTGCTGCGCGGGGCGGTCTCTTGGTTGGGGCGGCGGCGGGTTGCGGGACGGCGGCGGGCTTGGATGAGAATGGATCTGGGAGCGTGTAGCTGTGTGAGGTAGAGGTGCCCTCGGGTGTACTGAGTGCCGGGTATGTAGGAGCCCTTCGCTCCAGAGGGATGTGGGTGGAGTTGGGGTGGGTGTTGCGGTCAGCCTCCATGGCTGCGTCGGAGGCGGGACGTCCATGGCCACTGGACCGCCCACGCGCGAATGGATCCACGGTGTATCTCTCTCTCGTCTCGATAGAGCGCTGGGACTCGTACTCATCTGCGTCCCGTCCGAGCTGCTGTCCAGCCTGGTACCCTCCCCACTGCGCCTGCGCGGCGAGTGCGTGCGCCCGCGACTGCTGCTGCGTGTACGCCATCTGCTCGAAGCGCTGGGTGTAGTTTGGCAGCGGGTGGTGCGTGTCGAACGTCAAGCCGGTAGATTTGGCTAGGTTTGCGAGTGAGTTCTGGGTGGGCGAGGGGAGAGACGAGTCGGTGTCTATGTCTGCATCGCCGAAGCTGATGGAGGTTGTGTCGTGCAGAGACGTGTATTTTGGTGGAGAGCTTGGAGCCAGAAGCTTTTGAAGGGCTTGGACATTGCGGTTCGTCTGGCTGGGAGATGGTGTGGAGGGTTCTGACATGTCAGTCTCGTCAAGACATCGAGGAGGCTCTTAGATGGATGCTTACCAGGTTCGACCATATCAGCAACACCTTTGCTTTCCATCACCTTGGGCTCCCTGTCTTGGTAACTAATGTCCTCCAAGTTTCCCTCTGTCCGCTGCTTCTTGTGCACTCTACCGAAGCTCCTCTCAGGCGATGGCTGCTCCAGACGCTTGAGGGGATTCGGCAACTTGGGCTTGGAGTCGTTGACCTGTGGCTTGGACTGCGGCAGATTTGGACCTTCCTTGCGAGCTCTGGCGCATATGGAGTTCTTAGCATGACGCTTTGTCTGGTTAGTGGAATCAAGCAAAGACTTGAGGAACGGACTTACACTGAGACTCTTCCTGGAAGCATATGACCTGCTGCAGTGCGGACATCCAAACGGCGCTTCTGCGCTATCAACATAGCGGATGTCGGTCGCCAGCTCAGGACTGACTGGTCCTGTATTTGCCGCAGGAAGGTCGGTTTGGCTTTCCATTTCTTCTGAGGTTAGCAGTTTAGGGACTGTGGTTAGCGCAATTGTACCGTCTCTAGAGGAAGGGTTCGTAGATGCATCGTCGACTTGAAGAGGAGACCTAGCAGGTTTTTCATCGCCAATGACAGTCCTATCTGCCGGCTCGAGCTCGTTGTCAGAGGTATCAGTGTTGGGAACAGTGTCGCCTGGAGAGCAAGGGGGTGAGATCATGCACATGTTGCTCGTTTCCCCAGGTGGACTTGCGCTGTACACGAGTCAACGAGTGGCAACGCAATCACCCAAGCGTACTTACGAGGCGTATCTTCCCTCGTCACCGTTTTCGACATTACCAACTTCTGAAGACATGATGTATCCAACTCAGATCCTTTGCGCGATGGGAGGTTGGCGGAACGGTGTCGCAGAGGTTGGCGGGTTTTGTTTGAAGGATTGAACGTGCAGAGGACATATCAAAACAAACACGCACTCCACGTGGGTCAGGACGACTAGATCTCGTATCACGGTGAATAGCGCTTTCACTTGGGCTGGCACCGACCTCTGGAGTGAAAGCGAACGGTGGCCATTGTATTTTTGGGGAGAGTGACTTGACAGCAGTAGTGAAGAGGCGTGTTGATTTCATCGAATACAACACATGTGAAAGATGGCATGTTCGGCCGTTCGAATTTGAATGGAGTGGCTCGGCGCTGAGGAGGTGGTGGTTTTTTTACTTGGACGATGCTGTTGTGACAAACGAAAAAAAAGCAGTAGCAGAAAGCTGCGCACGCAGTGACCAAAATGCATAGAAAATATTAAGGGACATTGCAAAGAATCACAATATACTGGACTGAAATAAAGTACAATGGAAGGCGGATGGGCGATGGAGAGATATGTGTGAAGAGGAGATCGTAACAAAGACAAATACAGACTCGAGATGAATCGGACAGAGAGTAACAAAAACGGAGTAGCAAGACTATGACTGATGTTGATCGATGGGTATACTCACGATGAGTACCTCCTCTGTTCACTCCTCAAATCAGTCTCGTCACGATGTGTACCAAGTCCCGTAGCCGCGACCACCCACCCGTCTCTGTACAAGACCACAAACGCCAATTTCAACCAGAGCTACACCGACTCTTACAATCAGTACAATTAAGTTCCCTCCAACCTCTCTCTAACCAGCCAAAAAAGTTCACGACTTGTCACCGTCCTCGGCTAATGCGCATGCCCATGACCATAGCCGCTATACCTACCGATGAACCCCACGCCAGGTACACGAATCGCCTCCCTCCCAGCTACCATCCAGACACGCAAATAAGATGCGGCGCCTCATGCACATGTGCAGACGCCGATCGAGCCGAGCCTAGCCGGGATCAGCCAAAGTATAGATGACAACGAGCGAGAAAGAGCATTACACCGAAAGAAAAGAACACATAACACCTCCGCAACGAGAACGAGCTCGTTAGTGGACCCCAATTAACTACCAATCTTAATACCACTGCCGACAATCGAAGCGGTCTCAAAAAAGTCCTATCAACTTCAACCCGCACGAGCCCGCAAAATAGACACATCCCCCCTCAGCCCGCCAACGTCATCTCCACATCTCCACCCCCCACCCCACCCATCTCTCCGCACTTAACAACCCCCCATACAAACCCCCCAAATCACATGCCCCGAGCCTGACCCAGCTTTATCCAGGCTCCGCGCACCTCTGGGACGCGACACAGTGTTCTTTTAATCTAAGTCGCGGGCGCGCATCCCGGCGGTTAATTAATATGGGATGGCGCGGGGCGACGGTGCCGGGGCGCGGGGCGGGTGCACGCAGGTGCGTGGTGGAGAGCGATGTTGGAAAAGGACAGCGTGGTTTGTGTTTGGAAGGGAGATTGGGGAGGGTATATAGAGGGTGTGTTTGTGGTGCGGAGGTGGAGAGTTTGAGGTTGGTATTTTCTTGGACTTCAACTCGATTTGATCTAAGGAAGTTGAGAAGTAATTATCGACACGCTGCGTTTGTTCAGTCGACGTACCGCCTACTTACTTACGCTACCTGTCCTACCTGCTTGTTCTGTTTTTCCATACATCCACACACAGCCACACCGGTCGCCAAAATGAAACTCACAACCCTCCTCCCCCTCCTCGCAGCAGCAACAACCTACGCCTCCTCCTCTCCCGCCTCCGCCGCCGCAGCATCCACCGCAGAAGACACCGCAGCCCCAACATCCTCCCCCTCTGCCGATGCCGCTGACGACCCGCCCCCAATCGGCGCCCTTTGGACCTCAACCTGGGACTCCTCAACCCTGACCCCCTACCACCAAACCTGCCGTACGACCTCCTCCTTCCGCGCCCAAGTCTTCAAGCTCGCAAAGCTGTACCCGGATTTAGAGTCGTACGCGTCCGGCCTCAAGCGCTTCTACGCGGGGACGCACTACCCGGGTTCGTGGGCGGGCGTCGACGCGCACGGCATGGAGCGCGAGCTGTTGAAGATGGAGGTCGCGGCGTTGCCGGCGCGCGTGAGGTCGTGGATGAATAAGCAGGGTGATGAGCAGAAGTGGTTCAGTGTGCAGGGCTCGACGGTGTTTTTTGCGCCCGGGGCGGTCTACCCGCTTGTGCCGCTTTGGGTCGATGCGAAGGAGGAGGGGTGTAAAGGCGAGTCCTGTTTTGTGAGAGGATGTTTGGATAGGTGTGCTAACTTGAGCAGATGTTTTTGATGACCTTGCGACGTACTCGAATGAGCCCAAGGACGGGACGGTCATTGGGAAGGTGAGCCATGTAGAGGCGGGCGAGGGTGAAATCGAGTTCACGGTGGAGGCGTTGCGAGTTCAGTTGAAGGAGGGAGAGAGGGATGAGTTGTAGGTGGTGTGTTGGGGACTGTGTGCTTCTCGTTACGATTACCACGGCGTTCAAGAGGTTGGGTAGTTTCTTTTTGCTAGATAGAACATGATATGGATAGTCATGCCTCTAGGCTTCCTTCTTCTCCTCTTTCCGCTGCGCAGCTAGTCTCTGTCTTTCCTTCTGCACCCCAGCCGCTTGCCGAATCGCACTCACCATGTTGTACAGAAAGATGGCTACAAACAGCACAGACACGAATCCCAGCACAGCAATGACGCTGACCATGCTGAGCACAACAAACACATAGCTCGCGCGCAGAAACGTGTACCGATCGTTCAAATCTTCCAGCCCCGTGCCGACCTGCATGGCGCTTAGAACCAGACTGAAGAAGACAAAGACAATGAGGATCCATGAGAAGTTGCGCTCGAAGAAAACGACATAGCGGTTGTACCCGTACAGGTACCCACGAACAAAGTGTGTGAAGAAGAAACGCGTGCGGTAGATGGAATTAACGCGCCCTAACCGCAGGTCGCCAAACTGGTACCGCTTGTTGACCTGGTCCAGCGCATTTATGTCCATGTGCCGGAAGAAGTCAATCACCAGCGCCTTCCACCAGCTCCAAGAGACAGAGCCCGGAAGCAGGCTGTGGTCATGTGCGAGCTTGAGGTCCAGCGGCGTCGTGATGAGCCACACATAGCTGAGCAGGAAGCCGCAGGCCGACTTGTGTAGCGCCTCGTTGGCGCAGAGATGCTCGGTCCAGAAGTCGTGCGACAGCAACCACTCTGGCAGCGGCTTGACGATGATGCGGTTCGAGAAGCGCAGAAGATGCAGGTCCATTTGCTGCGTGTAAAAGATTTCGTAGCCGAGCATCTTGTACCGGTGCAGCGGACGCGCCCGCATGGGCCGTCCGGCCATCCATAGTTGGCCGTGGATCTTGTTGAGTCTGTCCAGGTCCAGGTCTTGCTCGAGAAAAGCTTGGATATCGTCGTTGGCAAGGAAACAGTCATTGCCCCGGCCAGCTATGGTGGGCAGTGAGTCAAGCGGTGGGAGGGAAGTGGTGCTGGGGGTGTCGATGACAAGATGCTGGCTGTCATCGAGTGTGGCATTCTGAGTTGACGTATGGGATACAGAGAAAGAGGTTGTAGGGGATGTCGACGGGATCGGGCGTGGCGTGAACGGAGGGGTTAGGGTGGAGATCTGAGGTGGTGGTTAGGTGGATATGCGTCTAGGTTGTCGGTAGACATACCACTTCGTCGACCTTCTCAGTCATATCGCTATGCCTGAGTACGGCTGGACAGGAAATGGACTCGAGTGTCTTGCTTGATCAGGGTGGCTTTGCGTATTATACCTGGCCAGGCTCGCAGGTGCTGCGGACGGTACTACGGGAGCGCATGACTGCCTGGGTTGAGGCTGGGGCTGCGCATGTGGTCTAACGGGAACTAGCGATACATGGCATGGATCGTCCCGAACCGCTTGACAGTTCCCCACCCGATTGACATGTCCTGTAAATCAATCACGACCAAGAAAACAACCAAGTGCAATCAATTTTAGACATGAAAAATGCAAATCGTCAAAGACATACAGGGTCCAACTAATCTCAGACATTGTGACATGTTGGCGTTTTGGCTGGCGCATTAGTTCACAAAGAACCGACAGGCTATCAACCAGCGCCTGCATTACCACCAATTCACATCGAAACGGCCGTCAGGTATCAACTCAAAGACCCCTTCCAACTCCTCCCTCTAATGCAATCATCAAATCGCCTCCAATTATTTGCAGTAGTTCGCGGGGAAACTGCCCCTGGCTCCGTTAACCTCGCCCTCCCACCAGTCCTGCGAGCTCTCCGTCTTTTTGATGACCTTGATGCGGTCGCCCTCTCTGAATGACAAGTCACCCGCAGTGTGGCTGTCAAAGTCGTACATGGCCGTCACGTATTGAGCGTGGAACGACCCAATCTTCTTCGGTGGGGGAGGTGGAGGGGGCTTCTTCTTGCCTGCTGCTGGATTGGGTGACAGCCCGCCTGGAGTTGAGCCATTCGATGTGTGAGAAGGGGTACGTCCAAAATAGTCACTATGGCCGTTGGAGTATGTCGAGGCTGCCGAGGGGCGTCGGCTGTATGCGTCTCCGTTGGAAGATGTCAGCCTCGGCGAGCTGCCTCCTATCTTGGGCTTGGATGCACTGAGGGAATTCAACGAGGGCTTGCTAGCCAGGTTGGGTGTCGGTGCGTTGAGAGAGCTGTGCGAGGCGTTGCTACCCAGTCGGTATGGAGGAGGGTCGTTCTCGGCCGGCGATGAGAGCGTCGTGGAAGGCCTGCCGGCGCGACCGCCGGTGATTGTGGGGACGCTGTCGTTGCTGCTCACCCGGCGTCCAGGCATGACCTTGTTCCGGAGGCCGAGTCCAGTCAGCGTGTCTCCCTTGTCCGGCAGTCGCATAGGCTGATGGACTGCTTTGCCTGTTTTCAGCAGCGAGAAGTCGGCCTCAATTTCTTTGCGCAGGGGAGTGAAGGTCGAGTCCCACATGGGTATGACCTCCTCGGGCTCTGGTGGTGGGTCGGGGTAGCCCTGCTCGTGCGAGTACTGGTGCAGCACCGTGTACAGGTTTCCGATCAGGTTGTTCTGCAGGACGATCTGGTTCGCCAGCAGGTGGGGTAGGATGGAAAAGGTCGCTGCGTTGAGACGAGGCAGCGAATTGCGAAGGACCTCGTCGGCCATGTGGTACGACTCTTGCGAACGCTCGAGGTCGGCCTCGTGCTTGTTGAGAGCGATGTTCTCGCGATCCGAGCGGGCCTTTTTCTTCTGCAGAGCGTCGCAGCGGCTTTTGTAGCGTTCGTAGTCGACCTGGGCGGACACGTTAGCACTGGTCAGCAACTGGCGGCGCTGGTCCTACCTTTGCGTCCTCACGCTTCTTGATTGTCTTCTCCATGGGTTTCATGGCGTCTCTGGCGAGCTTTGCGGGGATGATGAGCTTGCGGTCAATGTCCTTGACTTCCTCGAGCATGTCCGTCTTGAGCTCAGCAAACGCCTCCTGGAGGGCAGACACGCGCTCGAGCGTGGCGTGGGGTGTCTCGACAGCGACATGGGAGCCACCTCCGCTCTCTCCTGCGCCCAATGGCTTGAAGATAGCGTGGATGTACTCGACCGTGGCCAGCTGGTGGTTGAGGATGTTTGTCCAGGCGTCGCGCCATTGTTTGGCCGAGGCTTCGAGCTGGGGGGTCCGTCAGCGGGAAACTCCATGTCGATGTCGACGTCGATGTCGATGAGGGGCATGCGCTCGGCGATCCATGTCGAGGGCGAGGCAAGTGGCATGTTTGGGCGAGCCCCACCACGCCGGCCCACGCCAGCTCCCGCCCCGACCCAACATGCCACCTTGCACACGGACGGCAGTAAGCAACAGACGCACCTTTTCCAGCATGACCTCGGCGTCCTTGAAGTCGTTGAGCATGGCCTCAATGTCGGCCTCATTGGGGGTCCGGGGCATGAAGCGCCCGGTGATCCTCTGCATTCGCTGCATGGTGCGCGACGGCAGCAATTGGGATGCGCCGAGTGCGACGAGTTTGGTGAGAGGGAGACGAGGAGGAGGAGGAGGAAGAGGAAGAAGAAGAAGAGTGGCGTGTGGGTGGCTCAGCAGTGACGATAAGCAGCGCTACAAGCGTCTCTGCGCGCGGAGCGGCCACGGAGGTGACAAGACAGGGGTCCGGAAAGACGGCCCCGCGTTCTTCTTGTCGTCGTAAGCTGGCAGTGCACTGGCGCAAGTCTCGCAAGCACAAACACAAACTACCTACAAACCACAACCAAGGCCGGGTCCAGGCAGTGAGGGGTTATACGACCAGCGGCGTAGTGTGCAATGGAATCGTGGGAACATGGAAGCGAGTGCTTAGGTATTATGACTGCTGGCCTGACTGCCTGTTCTCCCCACCGGTGAACTATTCTGAGCACATCACGTGCTCGCGCGTTTAGTTCCCGCGCGTCATTGCGCCGCTTCCACCGTCATATTGCCATACGTCGACGCCTACGCCACCACAACCCCTCCCCACCGCCTCGATGCCGTGTGCTGTCTACGCTGCGCGCCGAACTGCTCTCTCGCCGCCATGACAGCGCCGCCGCGCAACACACTCTATTCGTCCGCCGTCCCCGCCTCCCAGAACACAGCGCCCGTCGCAGAATTCCGCTGCCTCTACACCAATGACCTCCGCCGCAAGCAGAAGCGCTGGCAGGATGGCTACCTCAAGTTCCACTCCTTCAATAGCCGCATCATGGTCTACGACCAGTCGCGCGTTTTCCTTGGCGACACATACTGGAAGGAGAGTGGCGCCTTGCAAGAGGGCGACGAATTAACGCTTGACAAGGGCGTCATGGTCGAGGTGGCCGAGGCCATGGGTATCACTCAGACAGACCTGAACCCACTGTTTGAAAAGAAACCCAAGGACGCTCCACCAGCGAGCACTGCACCTGCTCCACCTCGCCGTTTCCATCCACCATCGCAAATTGCGCCCAGCAATGTTGCACGACCAACATCTCAGATGCGCCACAAGTCGCTGAATACCCTGCTTGGCAATCCCAAAGGCCCTCTCGGTAAGGCTCTCCCTATCGTATCGCCTTACGAAGCCCGGAAAGAGCAGGAGAATGAGGCTCGACGGGAGCAGAAGCATTCGACGCGCAGGGAGCAAGAGAATGAGTGGGTGGTGGATAGAGAATCGAAAAGACAGAAGACAGCGCACAATCCAGCAAAGCAAAGACAAGCTAGTGCGGAGAATAATCTGCCTTCGACGTTGCCAACTACCAGGAAGTCTCACCAGCCTATACCACGAGATGCTACCGTGATTCGTCTTGACTGCGAACCCGATACTAATGCACACATGTCCTCGGACATTACACTTCCAGGCACGCCTCCTGTTGATGAGAGACCTCCGCTCAACTCCCCTATGACACCGGCATCAGCTGTGCAGACTCCCAAGCCAAAGATTCCCCGTGGAAAGGTGCCTGTTCCAAGTGTCAAAGCTTTGGAAACACCCAAGCAACCGCCGCCACCTTCTTCTCCGCCCGTCAGTGCCTCGAATAGGCTGAGCAACGTCGACTTTGCCATGTCTGTTGAGAGACCAAAGCCGCAGCCGCAGCCGCGCCGAGAGTTGGCGCAGAAGCACACAAGAGACTTTTTATCAACGGAAACGAGAGAACCCAGAAAAGAGAGAACAGAAAAGCTAGAAAGAGGAGGAGTGAGGCAGACAGAACAAGCGCAGGCGAAGGACCTGGCACAAGCGCGAACAAGCGAGCCAGCACAAGACCATACGAGGCCATCTCTTCCACCAGCATCTCCGCCCCGCAATCCCAAAGCAAAGTCACTGCGACTGTCAACTGGAGTAAAGCGTAACAAGCTTATGTGTCAGGCGCCACCACCGCAGTGGGGAAGGGAGGCCAATGTACCCCGAGCAGCAGTCCTGAAGGCGAAGAGATTACCAAACCATGATGAACCCGTGTCAGTTGCCCGTGATCAAAGTTCCAACATAAAGGAGAGCATCACAAGCGGTTCAGATGCTACAGTCTCGAAGCGCAAACGGAAAGAAGCCACTGTTGAGGATGGGGATGCATCGAAGCGCACAAAGACAGCCCGCAAATTGGCAGACGTAGCACAGGATAAGTTTGACGATTCTGATGTTTTAGGTATATTGGACGAACAGTTATTGGTATCCCCGGGTTCTGCCATCCAAGGAACGACTACAGCAAAAGCTTCGCACAAGGGTAGTCGTACTACAAGGCCCAACTCAACTACAACACGCCAGCCTCCCCCCCACAGCGACAGAAGGACTCCGCTAGAAAACACTACAGCAGCTCAACCATCTCGAAATGAGCCCAAACCAGCGCCTCCACCACACCCTGCCTCAAAACCCACATCTCCCTGCGCCTCAACACCACCCCGCAAACCCGCCTTCTCGACAGGCGGCTTCCTGAAAAAGCAGCACCCAAAGCTTCCCCCCATGTCTGCCCCAACATCCGCAACGACCCCAGCCTCGCCACCAAAAATGAGTACATCCGAGCTCGCCGCCCTGCTCGCAACCTCAATATTCTCTCCATCAGCACCGCAACCGCAACCGGAATCCCCAAAGTCGTCGCCCCGCAGCTTCCGCCGCGTGCGCAGCGAAAATGACGCCCCTGTGCCCAGCACCGCAGGTGAGTGGGAACAGCAGAATTTACCTAGACCGAATGTCCCGGTGACTGCAGCGGCGACAACGACAGTCACAGCGGCGGCGGCGTTTCCATCAACGTCCTCTGTGCCCGTCACCGCACCGCGGATACCAGGTGGCGGCGGGCTCTCTGCGCTCGTCAAGCGCACGGATCCGCGGAGGAAGATGGGGCGCGCTTCGAGTCTGAATGTTAGTATAGATAACGGCGGCGGTGGTGGTGGGGGGCGTGGCGAAGAGGAGCAGGTGCAGAGTCCTGTTGCGGATACGGATGTTGGGCCGTGGAGTACCGAGGCGTTTGACTTGTTTGACTGGCGGCGGCCTGAGGATGTTGGCGCTGGCGTAGTGTGAGTTTGCGTTTGGGTTCGAGTCTGGACTTGAGCTTGGGCGGGTGCGTCGGGGACGTAGTTGGGCGGCAGGTGTTTGGTTGGGTTGGGGTGCATGTGTAGATACTCTGTTCTCATTTCTTCTTCTTAGTTCTTAGTTACGACGTAACGCAGCGCAGCGTAATGAAAGATACCACCACCATACCCCCCCCTCCCCTTCCCCCTCTCTAACTACTTCCGCCAATAAGTTTGCACAAACTCGTGCGCCCAATCAATAACGCCCGCCTTCCAATCGCCCATGCTCTCCTCAATCAGCCTCTCAAACTCGCGCCCGGCCTCGTTCTCGCCCTTGGTCAACCACATGCGCTCCTGGATCTTCCGGACACTGCCCTCGCGCTCGACCTTGATGTCAGGGATATTGGCGCTCTGCATGAGGGCAAACAGGTTGAGCAAGAGGTTCGATGACTTGCGCAGCGTCGACCACGCCGTGAAGCTGTACTCCTTGAAGACGAGGTAGTTGGGGTGCTGGGCGCCGCCCATGCCCTCGATCATCTCGCGGCACAGCTTCATCTGCGGCGCGAACGGCTTCGGGTCGCGGCCCAGGATGTAGCCAAAGTCGACATGGAAGAAGGCGCCGGACGGCGCGATGAGCAGGTTGTCCAGGTGCCGGTCGCCGACGCCTAGGAGATATGTTATCACGCAGTAGCCTGCGCACGACTTGATGTACGTGTCCATGGCTTCCTTGCGCACGCCGAGAGGCGCAGAGTCGTCCGGGTTGTGGGCGCGCAGGTAGGCTAGGAGGCTGCCTTTGTGCTTTTGGCAGGCGGCGGCGATGCTGAGCGAGGGGATGAATTGGAAGGCGCCGGCTGATGTGCTAGTTGCGAGGATGCGGTAGGGTGTTAGTTTGAGATCGAGGTTTTCTTTGCGCAGGAGCCGGTCCATGAGTGTGATGATCTGGATCACGAGCTGGTCTTGACGGAGGTCGTCGCCGTACTTGAAGATGATGGGGTATTTTTCAGCGGTCGTGGTGCGGAAGTTGAGCACCATGGGGAGCAGCGAAGATTTGAGCACGTTGCAATCTTCGGGGTCAATGCCCGTGATGTAGACTGAAGGGTCGAGGGGGAGCGGCAGACGCTCAAAGTTTGTCAGCTCGTTCTTGGGGTCGGCCAGGGCTTTCTTGAGCCGTGCCAGCTTCGTGGAGCGGTCGCCGCCGCCGAACCGTACGTCTTTTGAGATACTGGCCAAGATGGTGAGAAGCTCACCCTGGCGGCGGAACGTATTCCGCGTCTCGACTCCTTCAGGCGTCTTCTCCAACTCGACCATAAAGTCGTATTCGACTTTTGCGAAGAGATCACGGTGTTCGGGCTCCTGGTCACTGCTGAAGTCGCTAATCTCGACCATCAGATACCAGTGGAAGAAGTTGCCCAGAGTGAAGCTGCTAGCGGCTCGAGTGATGAGGAACTGCGCGAGGGATGAGTCGTCGCCTTCACCCGGCGCCTCGTATTTCAAGGCTTGCACGAGCTGGAGAAGGTATAGCTGTAGCTCTTCATCGTCGGCCTTCTTCAGACGTTCAACGGCGTAGCTACGGACGACAGGGTGGTCGAAGTGTGGACCAAGAAGCTCGAGCGCATCGTCAACGTCGATTTCGGCCCACTTGTCGAGCAGAGGCGCAGCTTGGCGTGCTTCTCTGGGACTTTTCCAGTTGACGCATTTGACGAACTTTGTCAGAGCCCGCTTGTCGCGCAGGAGGAAATACCTGAACTTCCAGATGTCGTCTCGCTCGTGGGATGTAATCTCTTCCAGTGGCCCCTTGGCCATGAGCAGGTTCAGCTTATCTCGCACGTGGACGTTAGGCTTCCTATCTCGGTCCAATGAGTCCGTCTGCTGGCTGCGCATTAGCTCGCGGTGCTTGTCCTCTGCAGGATTGACCCTTCGCCCAATCTCGGGATCATATATTTTGATCAAGCGCCCTGCATCTGCATCTCCATAGCCGATGCCGTCGATATCTATCCCTGGCCCAAACGATACCTGAGGTGGAGGGCGCAGCCGGACGTCAGACTCAACAGGCAGCCTCAGATCAGAGACGGGTGGAGGCGGGTATTCTACGTCTGTGAAAACGATGGCGTGGTCGAAGCGAGGCAGCTCAATGTCAAGATAGAACAGCTCCTGGTCGTCGTCCGAGTTGCTCTGGCGGCTCATGGTGGCTGCCTCTGCTTTGAGAGCCTCGGTGCGGATCTTCATCATCTTTTTGTAGACCAGACCGTCAAGCCAGGTATTTGTGGGCAGGTCTCCCATCTCTTGCTTCTTCAACAAGTCTTCAAGGCGCTGCATTTCGGCAATCTGCTCATCGACTGTGTCGTTGACTGGCAGAGCCTTGCGACTCTTGCGTGCAGGCGGGATAACCCACGGCGTCGTCGAGTTGGAAAGACCGTCGGCTGCCTTGAACCGATGGATGCGGCAACGCTGGCGGCCTTTTTGTAGGGTATTGTCCTTGTCGAAGAGGGGCATGGTGGTGCCGCCAAAGGGGACGGCGTGCAGATTTGATTCGGCATCTTCTGCGGGGGACAGATCCCACAAAGTGATGGCGAGCTGGGCGGACAGAGGGAGGTTGGCATAGGTGACGGGTAGCTCTAGCCATTCATTCCAGATGCGGGCATTCTTGAAAGCTTTATAGGGGGTCTGGACGGGGACGGTGAGGGGTTTGCTTTCGGCCCAAATCTGGGCGGTGATGTAGAGCTCGAAGTTGGGGTTGTTTATCGAGGCACGATGGCGCAGGTCGGGACGCTTGAGCAAGACCGAGTAGGGGACGGGCTTCTGGTTGCCGTCGAGGCGGTCGATGCGCACGTGGACCGACAGCTCAGCAAGGTCGAGCGAGGTGGCAAAGTTGAACGCCTCCATGGGCGTGTTTTGGCTGTGCCTGTCTAGGCAAATACGAGGGGGTATATCATTCGGGGGTAGTCATGGTCATGCAGGCGAGTCTATGGCGGCGATGAATGGCGGTGATGGTCATGGTGGAGGTGAGAGGAAGTGGGTCCAGGTGACAGGGATAAGCTCGTGTGATTGGCGCTAAGTCAACGACACGAGCAGTCGCGTCTTCTCGTCTTGACGTCGCGTCCGCCAGAATAAAATCGCAGAGACGTCGTGTCTGCCCCCCGCCCTTTGACGGTTCAATCTACAGCCGCTGTTCGCCATGGCTCGTCTCAGTTCACGCCCCTCTGCCACTCCGCAGCCCACCTACACCCGCGACTCCACCACAGACTCATTATATCGCGATCCCTCAGTCGCGCCCCGCGCCTCTCGCACGCACAACTCAGCCTACTCCGTTGCAGACCCCTTGCAGTCGTTCAACTCGGATAAGGAGAACGACACCCATGGGGCGCGCCAAAACGGAGCCAAGCGACGGCGGACCAATGTCTATGATACGATTCAGGAAGACGACGACGATGAAGACGACGACGATGAGGAAGACGACGACGATGTTGAGCAAGATGACCGCGACGAAGAAGAGTTGCCCATGCAGCCCGTACTCGAAGAAGAGGAGGGCGACCAGCGATTCTACAACCCCAACCAGGATCCCGAGAAGCGCCGGCGTCTGCGTGCCACTATGCGCGACCACCAGCGCATGGTTCAAGGTCCGCCTCCTCTCCCCCCACCATTCTTTTCTCGACTGACCAAGCAGAAAATCGTGACGAGCTGATCAAAGACAATCACTCCCTCCACGACGCACTCAAAAAGCAGGACAGCCTTTTCGGCAAAGTCCGCCAGACCGCCGACGCTACTGTCGATTCAAGGTTCCTCGTCTTCGCCAGTGACCTTGCCGGTAGGAAGCTCAACAACAGCCTGCACGGCGCCGTCGGCGTCGGCATCGACTACGACCAGTTTGTTTCAAAATGCATCTACTTCATGAAGTCCGGCGGCAACCGCAACGAAATCCCCGTAGCCGACGACGAAGAAGAAGAAGACGACGGCGACGCCCTCGACTGGGGCATCCTCGGCCGCGAAGCCTGTTTTCCCAGCAACACCCGGCCGCCCGTCTCGAGCTTCCTCCTGGGGCCCCTCTCGGTCCAAAAGCGCGCGCGAGCTACCCAGCGCCGCGCCCGCTCCCAACGCCAGCCCGTCGGGCCCGCGACGCGCCCGCAGGAAGTCAACGAAGCGGACATGACGCAATCCGAAAACTCCAACCTCTCGCACCTGGTGAAGAGTATCAAGACGCGGCTCGAAGAGCACATCAAGCACGGGACCGAGGGCGTCGACAGCGAGCTCTCGGAGATCGCCGACGACGACCTCGACGCCGAAGACCAAGCCGCCGCGTTCCGCAGACACCGCGTCGCGCCGACGCCGCAGGGCGAGGCCGCCGTCGGCCTCCTCGACTTCGCAATCAACCCGCTCGACTTCGGCCAGACGGTCGAGAACCTCTTCTACATCAGCTTCCTCGTCCGCGAGGGAAACGCGCAGCTGCTCAAGGACGACGACGGGCTGCCGCTGCTGGGTACGTGTTTCACTCTCACCCCCCAACCCCTCATCCTCCCACTCCCCGCTCGATTCCCAGAGACGCTAACAACACACACACGTGCAGTCCCCGCCGTCCCGCGCAGTGTCTCAGACCAACAGGCCGAAGGCGCACACAAGCACCAGGCCGTCTTCAGCATCGACTATCCCACGTGGCAGATGTTTATTCGCGCCTACGACATCGCTGTCCCGCTGATTCCGCACCGTGAGCTTGTTGAGGACGTGGTTGCGCCGGGCGGGTGGTATAGTTAGGTTGGGTTGTTGGTGTGTGGTGGAGTGCCGGAGAGATGGATGTGAATGTGCTGGAGAGGTGGTTGAGGAGATGGATGACTGGATGGATGACTGGATGGATATACCCCCTTTTGCAACGTAGTCGATGGACGCGTGACCGGATACGTGGACGGTGGATGCCGGATTTTAGAGTACCGAGATACCCCCCCTTTACCTTACCTTACGTTGTGTTGTCTTTTCTTACCTCGCTTCGTCGCCTAGTCAAGCAGATATACTGTGTAAAGAACATGTCCAAACGCGGCGTCACGATTTTTTTGCGCGACGGGACGTGACGTGGTGTAGTGTAGTGTGAGCAAGTATTTCTATCCGTCTATCTATGGTGGGCGCACAACGACAACGACGATGACGACGACGACAACAACGACAAACACAACGCAGCATCAACGCCGTATGAATCCGTTAATTTTTCCGCGCCCCGATACATGCGACTTTTTCTTTCTGTTGGTGCGGAGACGCCATGCCGCCCAAGGTATCATATCACATCATACTCCCGCTTTCCCTTTGCCTTTCCCTTTCCCTTCTCATCTTTCTATCCCGTGCATATCCAACGCCCCGCCCGCCCCGTCCAATCCCGGATTCAGCACGCCTAGAACTTCAGCCCGGCGACGCCGTTCGCGATGCCCTCTGCCGCGAGCCCGCTGGGCGCACCGCTCTGGTAGTCACGCGTGACCTCGTCGAGGACGCCGGCGCTGGCGGCCACGAAGCCGAGGTACGGCCTGCTGGGGTCGAGGACGCGCGAGAGGTACTCTGGGTGGAACTGGACGCCGACGTACCAAGGGTGGTCTTTGATTTCGACGACTTCCATGCGCACGCCCTCTTCGTCTTTGCCGACGAAGCTGAGTCCGCCTTGCTCGAGCGTGTCGATGTAGGATGGGTTGACTTCGTAGCGGTGACGGTGGCGCTCGAGGATCTCGGGCTTGCCGGCGTACAGCGCGCGCAGCTTCGACCACTCGCTGCCGGGCTGGAAGAGGGTTGGGCGCAGACCCAGGCGCATCGAGGCGCCCATGGTCGTCTTGTCGACTTCGGGCATGAACATGATGAGCTTGTTCTCGGCGTTGCCGTCGAACTCTTCGGACGTCGCGTCCTTGATGCCGCACACGTTGCGCGCGTACTCGATGACGGCAATCTGCATGCCTAGGCACACGCCGAGGTAGGGCTTCTTGTTCTCGCGCGCCCACGTCGCGGCGGCAATCATGCCTTCGGTCGCGCGCGAGCCGAAGCCGCCGGGGACGAGGATACCAGAGGCCTTGACAATCTCGTGCCATGCGTTGTGGAATTTGGCGGGGTCGGCCGCCTGCATCTTGGGCTCGAGGTGGTCCGAGTCGATCCAGCGGATGTCGAGGCGGCGGCGGCAGCGCATCGAGGCGTGCTCGAGCGACTTGACGACAGACAGGTACGAGTCTTGCAGCTCGACGTACTTGCCGACGAGGGCGACCGTCACGGCGTCGTGGTAGCGTGTATCGTGGCCCGTGAGCGACTGCCACTGGGACCACGTCTCCTTGCCCTTGGCCGTCATGGCGGTGGGGATGGTGATGCGGTCGAGGGCGAGGAATTGGCGCACGAGCGGAATTAGCCTCTGCTGCTCGAGGAGCATGGGCACCTGGTAGATGGACGGCATGTCCTTGACGACGATGACCTGCTCGGTCTCGACCTGGCAGAAGGTGGCCAGCTTCTCGACGACCGATGCCTCGAGCTCACGCTCACATCGGCAGGCAATCTTGAGCGAAATTAGCATAGCGTTCAACAAAAGACAGTGGTGGGATGTACCAGATCCGGAATCATGCCATTGCTGCGGACCGTCTTGATGGCGTGCTGCGTGGGCTTGGTCTTTTGCTCGCCGTGAATAATGGGCACGTACGAGACGTGGATCTGCATGAAGTTGTCGCGGCCAGCGCGGCGCCGCAGCTGGGCCATGGCCTCAACGAACGGCATGCTCTCCATGTCGCCGACTGTGCCGCCCAGCTCGATGATGCACACGTCGGGCTCCTCGTTTGTGTCGTCGACGGGGATGCGGGCAACCTTCTGGACCCACTCCTGGATGGCGTCGGTGACGTGGGGCACGACCTGGACCGTCTTGCCCAGGTAGTCGCCGCGGCGCTCACGCTCAATGACGTGCTGGTAAATCTTGCCCGTTGTGATGTTGTTCTCGCGGGTGAGGGTGATGTTGAGGTAGCGCTCGTAGTTGCCGAGATCGAGGTCGACCTCGCCGCCGTCGGAGAGGACAAAGACCTCGCCGTGTTCCTTGGGGTTCATGGTGCCGGCATCGACATTGAGGTAGGGGTCGATTTTGATCGACGAGACGTGCGGGAGGAGGGTCAGTACGAGCGGCGGCACGCGGCGGCGGCGGGACTTATCTTGAGGCCCAGCGTCTTGAGCAAGAGACCCGTCGAGGAGGCTGCTGGGGTAAGTACATGTGCAAGCAGGTTGTTGTGCAGTACAGGCGGCACACGAGCTCTGTGCTATGTGTGAGTCGTACCTATAATGCCCTGCGGTGAATTAGTCGAGATCAAGACGTGCACACGACACGAAGCACGCTTACCTTCCCCACGCCGCTGATGACGCCGCCAGACACGAGCACGTACTTCATGATTGCGTTGCTTTGGGTGTCCGGGTTACGGTTTGGGGAAGGGGAGAGAAGAAAACTTAAGTCGCGGCGCGCTCAAAGAAATTTGTAGCGGCGCGCCCACTTCGGTCGACGATTGGTGGGGGCGCGCGGGGCACGGCGGGGCATTTGAGCCACTTGCGCAGTCCCAGTCCCGCAATAACGTGTCAGAATCTAATTTAAATTCACATGACTAGGTAGGTAGAATGCTAGGCTATGGCTACGACTATCGCTAGTTGACACAATGGCTATGAATATCACTACCTACGCCGACTCCTACTCAAACAGCTAGCAAATGGTATCGTGCTTCCTCTCCGGCTAATCAAAATGCATTCCTTCCCCAGGATACAATGTAGGCTCTCGTAATGTCGTCAAATGCATGTCCGCGGAAAATGCTCAGTTATCCCAAATAGGTATCCCCTGCGCCGGTTCAAATTCTACTGCTTGCGTCGCCGCTTCATCTCTTCATCCTCGTCGTACTCTTGGCTGACCGTCAGTCGCTTGCGGGCCAGCGCCTTCTCGTTGCCCTTCTTGACCTGGATGTTGCACCCCTGCAGCTTGAGCGCCCGCGTCAGCGCACTGCTGGGCCGCATCCCGGGAAAGTCCTTGGCCGTGTACACGGTGAAGACGTCGCTCATGACCTCGGTCAGGATGGGCGACGATCCGCCGACGTGCAGGTTCATCGGGTCGATGCGCATTAGCACAAAGCGCAGGCGGTAGCGGCCGTGGGTGCGGCACGAGAGGTCGGGAAAGCAGAAAAAGCAACCCTCGACATCCTGCTCGTCCTTGGCAACCGAGGGCGACGCCACCAGTTGGCCCATTAGCCGCCGTGTGGTACGGCGATCTGGCTGGATCAGCGCCGTCTCTTCGTTTGTGCCCTCGGCATTCCACAGGGTGCAGTGCACCACGTTGAGCGAGTAGCGCAGCTCCTCCTGCTCAGCGGCTCCCGTCTTGGGATCCGTGACCAGCAGCTGGATGATGGGCGGGGGGTCGATGACCCTGCGGTCACGTTCTCCAAACCCGCAGGCTCTTGCTGCGATGGGCTGCTGGCGCACGCGCAGTTCGTAGCTGAGGTTGCTGCATGGGTTAGCCGTGTCTCTGCTCGGTCGAACACGAGGCATGCTTACAGTTGCTCGTTGTACACGGGCTGTGGTATGGAGCCAGGTAATGGGAACGCGCGAGGCTCTTTCCGTGGGGGAGGGACGGCAGGCGCAGCATCGGGGTAGGTTACTGGGCCAGGGGGCCCCGCTACCGAGCCTCGCTGCGAATGCGAGTGGGAGCCTACCGAGCCGCGGAATGCAGTGCTACTCGAGGCGTAGCTTGGCGGATAGCCAGGTGACGGGGGTGGGCCAAGCGGGCGCTGGTGCGAGGGCTCGACAGGAGACGCAAGGGGCATGTACGGCTGCTCATGGTGGGGAGCGTGGTGCATGTGCCGAGTGTCGTCGTATGGGTAGCGACGTCTGTCGATGTCGGAGCGCGGGGAGAGTGGAGGACCATAGTGGTGGGCGGGGTTTGAGGGGTGTGAGGGGTGGGAGGGATGGGGAGGTTGTGTATGGTGGGGGTGTGGAGGCGAGTAGTGCGGCTCGGAGCGAGGTGGCGAGTAGGGATGGGGGTGAGGCTGATGTTGGTGTTGGTGTTGGTGTTGAGGTGGATGTTGTTGTTGTTGTTGTTGTTGTTGTTGTTGAGGGTGGGCCTGGGTAAGGAGCTTGTCGACGGGCTGGAATGGTGGTTGATGTTGAGGTTGAGGGGCCGGGTCGTGGCGGTAGTGGGCAGCAGGGCGGATCGAAGGCAGGTGGGTGACGACGGGGGAGCGAAAGTGGTAGTCGGACCGAGGTGGTACAGGGTCGGGGGGGATCTCGAGCTGCTTGAGCTGGATGGGGGGCGGCAGGCGGCGGTGGGTGTAGTCGTGAAAGGCGGGCTGGGAGAAGAGGGGAAGATGCTGAGTCTCGGTCATGTCTGTTGAGGCGCGTCGAGGCGGGCGCGGAGGGTGCAGAGGAAGAGACGGCGGCAGAGTCGGCGGAGGTGATGGTTGGGACATGCGTGTATTATGACTTGTCCGGACCAGGACAAGATGCACGAAGCCGCATTGGGTCGTCGACTTGTGTTCAGTTCGGAGGCAGGCTTTCAGATCGGGAGTGCCAGGGAGTTGTGCAGTGTTGGACAGAGGGTCAGGAATGCGGGCACTGCGTTGGGGAGTGGCGAGGGGCGTGGGTTATAGTTATAGTGGGCGGGCGACGGCGGCGCAGACAAGGCCGCGCAGAGGGCAGAGGGCAGAGATGCGAGGGCAGAGGTGGAGAGAGCGGAGGGCAGAGGGCAGAGGGCAGAGGTGGAGGCGCTGGACGGGGATGCGGAGACGGGGCTCATCCATGGAGGACGCAGACCCATGTACGAGGGCCCATGTCCATGTCGGCGAGCCGAGAAGGGCTAGGTACAGGGCGAGCTGTCTGTGGGCAGCGGAAGGGGAGCGGCAGAGGTGAGGTGAGGTGATGGTACATAGGTAGTATTAGGTAGTAGGGTGGGCCGCAGGGGAGCTGGGAGCTGGAAGCTGGGAAGCCGGGCGTTGGGTGGGGCGGTGTGCGAGCAGGGTTGGGGATTGGTGTTGAGGACGAGGGTGAGTGAATCTGTCCGGTGCGTGTACTGTGCCCTGTGCTATTCGCTGTGTGCTCTGTGTGTGTGTGCGTGTGTGCATGTGTGCGTGTGCGTGTGCGTTTGTGCGTGTGTGCGTGTGTGCGTCCTGTGTGTGTGTACTGTGCTCTCTCTCGTCGCCCCGAGCAAGTCCTTCGTTGACCTGCTGCCCGTGTTTCGTGTCGTCCCCCCAGCCAGCCAGCCAGGCAGGGAGACGACGTCAACCACCACCTCATCCACCACCTCCACGTCCACCACCACGTCCACCTCCGCGCCTCGCCCACCTTGGCGGCCTTTTCGTGGGCGTCGCCGAATCGAATGGGCCGCCCGGCGGATCCAAAGGCCAAGGTCGCACACTGTAACCCGTGGGCCAGACACCAGCAGCGGCTAAGAGTAGGGGCGCGGGCTAAGGGTAGGGGAGGGTGAGTGCAACGCAGCGGGCAATGCAGCGGGCAGCGCAGCGCAGGCGGACAAGGTAATGCAGGCGTGCAGGCGTGCAGTCGTGCAGCCAGCGTGCGGCCAGCGTGCAGCACACAAAGCACACGGCGACGAGTCGATGGCCTGCTCGCATCCTCTCTACCTGCGCCGCGGGGGCGCGGCCCACGACGCAATCCAGCCTAGCCCGTCCGTCTTCCGGGTTTCTGGTGCGTCTGCGTAACGTACCCCCCGTCTCATGCGTCGCCCTCAGTGACATGAACCGCCGTCAATGGGTCACGCCTTCCTTCCCGCCCGCCGTTCCAACGTTGACGTACCTGCCGTATCCACCTTATTGATTCACTCGCTATATCTGCTACGCCCATTCGACCCGCCGCTGCACGCCCGCACATCGGCACGCCACCTGCTATACCTCCCCCTGCCCGTCTGCCGTCGCCCGTCTCGCTCCGTTCGGTGCTACATGGACCCGCTGCATTCCCTCCGCCCTCACACACCCCCGCCGCCCTGCCGAACATGCTCCGTCGTTGATTTTGAGTGTGGTTGCCACTAACGACCATCAAGTCTAGACACGCCCCTCACCGCCCGCCGCCCACCGCCCACCGCCCACCGGCTGCCCAACCAAGATAATCCCCGACCCCATCTGCGTCGGCCCCATCCTCCCACCACCGCCTGCTCGCCTGCTCGCCTGCCCACCGCGCAATGGCAACAGAATGGGGGAACTACACCGGCACGCCCCTGCCCCTGCTATCCCACCCACAAATCTCCCGTCCCGGCTAACCTGCGAACCAGACTACACCGGCCCCTCCAAGGCGCCCGGCACCGCTACCCACGTTACAGACCCTCGTCTGAACCTGCTCGCCGCACTCTCCCCGGCCCTCTTCCACGGCAAGACGTGCCTCGACATTGGCTGTAATGCAGGTTCCGTCTCGAGTCAACTCGGTTAGTGCCCAGGCTACCTCCCGCTACCTACCTATTACTCGCTCCCCCGGATCATTAATAATTATCCATCGCTCGCAGCCTTCGACTTTCATGCAGCCTCCGTCACGGGCGTTGACATCGACCCCAAGCTAGTTGCCCAGGCCGAGAAGCTCGTAGCCCTGCGTGCCTCGCGCCTCCGCCAGCACCACAACGGCCCGCCAGACGTCGACTACTTCCCCCTCTCAGCCGTCCTCTCCCACGGCTACCGCGTCGAACCCAGGCGTGGCGCTGCTGCCCCTGCCCTCGACTGGCCACGGGTCCAGTTCTGCTCCGCCGACTGGGTTGCGTCGGCTGATCGGAGCATCGCTGGCCCATATGATGTGATCCTGGCTCTGAGCGTCATCAAATGGATACACCTGGAACACCTCGACCGCGGTCTCGACATCTTCTTTGACAAATGCGCGTCCCACCTGGCCCCCGGCGGCCATCTTGTCATTGAGCTGCAGATGTGGGATTCGTATCAAAAGGCTATTCGCCCAAACCACTCCCCTCATTTTGCCGCCAATCTCAAGAAGCTCGTCTACCGCCCAGAAACATCGTTCGACGACCTGCTGGCCAAGCGGGGCCTCGAGCTCTGCGCGTCGTCGACGGAACTCGCACGTCGGATCAACGTCTACCGCAAGGCCTAATCGGTAGTGTGATGTGGCCGCCTGGCTGATCAGTCGACGTTTCAGGCATGCTGTCGTCGACTTTGGTTCGGAGCACGCTCAAACAGGATGGCCAATAGACAAATTGTGGACGCATGTCGCCCGGCACTGCAAAACGCATGCGTGGGTGGAGTCATGCCGTTTTATACGATCCGAGCGATCAGCGGAATGGGTCGCAGCAGCCGTTTGCTGGTCCGTGACATCGGCACTTGCGCACCCTCGACTCGCGCCGCGGATGCACAAATCCCATGTCGAGACGATGGAGCAGGACCTGAGTGTGAAGCAAACTGCATAGGTTTGGCGCCGTTGTCGGGACGGCTGGGATCGTCGCGCCCTAGCCCCAAATGCAATACGCCTTCTGCTCTTGACAGCAGCGGGAGCCCATTCGGGCCTTTGCCGTCTCTCCTATCCTGACAAGGTACCGATGCCAAATACGCCCTGCACGTCGTACGATTGGCACTGCGTCGGTTGAGACGTGGTGGGGACGAGCGAGCGCTGTCAGTCGGGCAGATGGCTGCAGCCCACTCAAGCGTCGCCTCGTGGCGACGCTGAGCGGAATGGTGATTTAGGTCAGGCGGTTGTGCCAGTCGTGGCCGTTGGGTCGCGTCAGCCCATGGCCGTCTTCTGCACGAGTCCCAATTAAGCACCACTTGTCCAGCACAATTGCTAGCCCACCGTGAAACCCGGTTGCACCCACTTGGCACTGGCTGTTCTCCGACGTCAAGTTTTGTTCTGATGACAGTGCCTGCTCAACTGTGGCTGATACCATTCCCAACCCTTCTTGTCGTCTTGCAAACGCAGTCGTCTGCAAGCGTTGCGCGCACCAAGCCACCGAGCTATCCATCTGGCGGTGAATCAAGATGAGCCGTCTTCCAACAGCACCGTTTCAGCCACTGCCGCGCCCGGTGGCGGGAGACGAGTACAGATGCCCTGGCAGCCGACGGCGAGAAACGGCGGATGACGCATGCTGGTACACCTGGACGCCTGCGCCGTGGTAGGTAGTAGATCGGGTCGGCGAGTCAGGCGCGCATGTCCGTAGAATCGGGTGGTACAGATGCATGGCAGATGGTGTGGTGCCGTCTGGTGTGGTAGGATGGACATGGACAGACTCGGCTCGGAAGGACAAGTAGCTGGGTGAGTATTGAGTGAGTACAATGTAGGCCGGATACGGCAGGTCTAGAGATTGGACAGTAGGAACAGCAGATCAGAGGTTATCTCGTGTTGGAGAATCGAAGATGGACGGCTGTGGATAGGCACCGGCCTACCTGTGGCTCACGGCGAAATCAACAGACAATGCTCGCACGACTGAGGAGGGAACCAGGCAATGGGACGCTCAGGAACCGGTAACCAGGACCACAGCAGCGGTCGGCGGTCGGCGGCGAGCGATCGGTCAAACGTCATTCTATCATGGTCGCCAGACGCCAGACGCCCGCCTCCAGGCATTGCGTTGCTCGCGCTGTTGCAGCTTGGAGTACCTCTGGAGGGACTCGATACTACGCAACACGACACGATTCTGCGCAAGACCTGTTGTGGACGCAGCAGCAGCAGCAGCAGGCGTCGAGTAAGCGGGGTGACGCTGCACTTCGCTGTGTTGTACAGTTGTCACGCGTGGGGGAAGCGAGCGAGGCAAGGCAATGCAAGGCGGTGCGAGGCGAGGCGCGTTTAGATGATGCCAATAGATTGGATGCACCTAACGGAAGAAACAAACATGGATCAGTGGGGATGTGGTTGAATGTGGATGTGGTTTGAATGTAGATGTGGTTGAATGTAGATGTGGGCGGAGGTGTAAGGATTACTATAGGGAGGACGTGTAAAGAAAGGAGCAGTGGCTTCGTCAGCTGCTCGCCGCCCGGATTGGGTTTAGCGCCGACTTTTATCGTTTATCGCCTGTGCGGGCTGCCTGCGGCCCTTTGTAAAGACGACGCTCAACCCGCCCAACCCGCCCAACCAACCCAATCACCTCCGCCGGGCCCAATATGTAAAGCGTTGCATCTTCAGACCTCTTTGGCTCGACTGCAGCGCGCTCCCAATCACAGCGAGAGGCGACCGAGACAGCGTCACACTGCGACAGCTCATCGGCGGCTATGCACATACCAGACCCTCACCCCGGACACGACGAGTAGCGAGGAGCTAGCACTCCCTAAGTTCCGTGACAGCTCCAGCTCTACCCGCAGCCCTGAGCAGCTGACGCACCCAGCGCTCCACCCAGCCGCACCCAGCTCCCAGGTCCGCGAGCCTGTTCCTCGTGCGGCCTGAGGCGTGCGGCGCGCCTTGCGCACTGTCTTCTGCTCGCGATGCTGCTGCTGCTGCTGCTGACGCTCTCGCCGTCGCCGTCGTCAGCTGACTCTCCGCTTGCAATCAGCACAATCGACAACAAACCTACGCCCCCGTCGCACAAGCAGCCGTAGCCCCTCATTCGCACGGAGCCCTCTACATTCACCTCCTTCACCCCACGGCTTGCGCTGCTCTCCGCCACCGCCCGCCCGGCCATGCCGCCGTCGAGCGCCTCCTTCACGGCCCTCAACCTCCCCGAGGATGCCGTCCCGGACTTTATGGGCTCCTTTGCCCTCGCCGCTCTCCCCAACACTGATCTCTGGCGGAAACCCCCCGCCCGCGACACGTCGACGGCCCCAATCCTCTACACGGCCCTCCGCAACCCCTTCATCTCGGCTGAAGTCACCGTCTCGGCAGACTGGGAGCTCGAATGGGATCAGGGCGGCCTGGTCATCTTCGCAGGTGCCCCGCCCGGCCACCTCCCCCGGCCCCCAACTGCCCCAGATCCCCCGCCTGCCTCGATTGTACTTGATGCCTCGACCTCGCGCCCTCGCTCGCCCCCGCCCTCATACTCGGTCCCCGCACCTGCTGCCAAATGGGTCAAGGTCGGCCTCGAATTCTGCAACGCCGCATGCCACGCTACGAGCGTCGTCGCAAACTCGGACGGAGCCGACTGGGCATTGACGTCTCTCCCGCCATACCACGCGCGCCGTGCCGACCTGCGTGTCAAGATTGAACGTATCGGGTATGCTCTGTGGGTATGGTACGAGGACTCGCTGCTCGGCTGGAAGAAGCTGCGCGAGGTGACGTGGTTCTTCTGGGGCGTCGAGGACAAAGCCGTGCGCGTGGGCGTGTATGCGTCGCGGCCGGCTAACTTTGGCATCAGCGTCTACGAAGCCCGGGGGAGAGGACGGGGCACCAGGAGTCTGCGGGTGGGGTTCGAGGGGCTCGAGATATTCTAATGACAAGCACGTTTGTGCAAGACACGGGTGTTGAGTGTCGAAATCGCGTGTGTCGAAACCGCAGCTGTCTGGGGTAAAAAGTCCTCTTCTTCTTTTCCTTCCCTTTCTTCTTCTTCTGTGTGACTCTGTTCGGCTCGCTGAATATACATCTTGTAATTACTCTCTTCTCTCCCGACGGAGCAACCTCACCTCATCTCCCTACCCCCCTACCCTCCGTCCCTCGTCGTAATAGTAGGTAGCATACATCCATACTCTCCAAACCGCGCACACAACCAGCTTGCTTGGTGATTATCATCTACGTCGCGTCTGGAGCACGAGGACTCTTCGAAAACATCAAGACGTGCGAAGAATAACCGGGATAGCGTCGATGCCCCTCGGGCCTGTTCGACGCTGCTGTGTTGTGGTTGATCGAGCAGTGGATGACTGGGCGGGTTGGTGATTGGACGTAGCATCGGCCACTGTCTTCTTAGATGTGAGCGCTGTGAACCCACCTGCACAATCCGATTGTTTAAAAACTTACTTCTTAGACGGGTATCAATCCAAGATTATAATCCACGACAAAGTCTTCACACATGTGGTTTCGCACATGTGGCGATTTTATATCGGAACGGACATGTCAACGGACAGTATAAACCCAGTCGAAGTCGCATGATACCCCTTCTTCCCAACTTCAAACGTCAGCACACTCCTCCACTCCTCTCCCTTCGCAATCCGCTCGACAGCATGCTGGATAGTATACACTGGCTCCCACCCGAGTTCCCTTACCGCCTTCCCAGAATCATACACCCGATCCAGCCGCGGAAGAAACTTCCACCCCCGCTTCCCAAACGCCTCGTCAATCCCAGAAATACACTCACTACACACGCTCCCCGCCTCCGCGTCCAGCCTCCGCAACGTCTCAGAGTCACTAGGAAACGGCGGCGGCGCACTGATGATATACATCCCCCAGCCAATCCCTCTAGCACGCCTCATAGCAGCGACACACGCCGAGACAACATCAGCGATATCCGTGCGCCGGTACGCCAGCTCAAGACACTTGAGGTTCTCATCCCCTAGCGCAGCGCGCCGGCGCTCGTCGTCGTCTGGCTCAGGGAAAAACCGGCTCGTTCGCAGCACGAGAACAGGCAGACCGGTCTGCATGTGCGTGAGGCGGCACAAGTCCTCTGCCGCGGCTTTTGTGACGCCGTAAATGTTCTTCGGGACAGGCGTGACGGACTCGTCGATCCACGCCGCAGGGTCACCGGGCGCGGGAGTAAGTGCGTGTCCGAAGACAGACGTTGTCGAAACGAAGACGAACGAGGCAATCCGCTCTGGTCCCAGGCTCGCGGCTGTCTCGAGAAGGACGAGCGTCCCGCTGATGTTGACGGATACAAAGTCCGACTTGGTGTGCGAGTCGACGTGCGGCTTGTGCAGTGTCGCGGCGTGCAGCACGTGCTGGATTGTCGGGTATGTGGTGAAGAGAGATTCGACGAAGGCGCGGTCAGTGATGGAGCCTACGTGTGTTGTTGTTGGGGACCAGAGTGTGTCGATGCCAATGGGAGTGTAGCCGTGTGAGGAGAGCGAGAGCATCAGTGCGCTGCCGAGGTGGCCGGCTGCGCCGGTGACGAGGACGTTGGCGTCGGGCATATTTTGAGGGAGGGGGTGGATTTGAGGAGATGATCTTGGGTAGGAAAAGACTACGGTTGGTGAGCGGTCTCATATAGTAGTTGACTTGCTGTCAAGGGTGTGAGTCTTATACTACGCTAGATAGAGATCGTGTACTAAATATATCAGCTAGTCATCTATAGGGCGTGCTCAACTCTCTCCTACCCCACGTTTGGAACCCAGCCCTTGTCTTTTCAAGGGAATGCCGAATATGACTCAAGTATCGCATGACATGGCATCCTCCAACTTGACGCGGCAACTAGACCATGAAGCACGTCTTCCACGAGCTTCCCCGGGCCAGCCAAGTTGGAAACGATATCCTCCAATACAGCCCATTCTCGACGGAACTGAGATAGGCGGCGCAAACATTCAGAATCGCGTTGTTGTCCCAAGATCTCGGCGTGGTGGGTGAAGTGTCGTGCCGACGCTGCCGGGTTTCCAGCGAGACGAGGCCGTGGTGTACTCCACCATCCACCGTCACTAACATCCAAATTATAATAGGAACTCTGTAAAG
>WODD01000052.1:0-35338 GCA_019775935.1 Neoascochyta sp. HWLR27 | reverse complement strand
GTTCGCTCAGCTGTACTCAAGCAGTGTACCGGCGGATTAGTAGTCAGGTGGGTGACCACTGGCGAATACCCGCTGTTGTATGTTTTTATTTTTGCTCCGATCTAAGATAGATGCGTGCCTTTTCGTTGTATGGGCGGATCTCTTTTTGGTGGTGTGTGGGTGACGGAAGGGTGTGAGCAGGAGATTGCTGGTTGGCGTTGGTCGGGTGGATGGATGGTCGGAACGCAGGACGATCAGTCGCGTCAGGATTGCGATTCATGTTTCGGAGATGAAGATGAAGGCAGCGGTCAATCTTAGTGTACCGTGTTTGTTCGCTTCGCGCTCGACTCTTTCGAAATGGTTTGACGACGCTTATTGTTGAGAAGAGGTTCGTCGAAAGACTGAGCAACGAATTGCACTACCTGATCAGATATCTTAGACTCGAGCCAGTTGTCAGAAAGGTAGGTAAAGGCGATCACAATGCCGAATACGCGTTCTAATTAGGTCACCTAAGCCTTTTAGAAGTAAACTCGGTCAGTCTTTGTCAGAATACTGAAACGGACGCCATTTGAGCAAGTTACAAACCTTGTTGGTTCCTTAGGTGGCCCTTACAGCAAGCCGTAGTCAGGAGCACATCACAGAACTGGAATGTACCCCAGATTATCAGTTTTATGATCTTGACAGAAGATTTTCGTGTCTCTTTCTGTAGATACAGATCAGTACGACCGATCCGAGGAACTGTAGAGTTATAGATGCTTTATTAAGAGTCACTCCCTCATATAGCCCTAACGGGATCAGAGTATTCAAGAAGGGGAACATTGTGGCAGATGAGCTACAACTGGAAAACGTGCATTCTACCTGAAAAAACCGGTCAAAGATCTTTCGAAGGACCAACTCCAGTTGTCCCTCCGACAGCTGACGAGGTTGTGGGTACTCGTGATCCGAGAGACGTACCGCATACGCCCCGTAGCTTGTGTTGCGCTCGCAACAACAGATGAATTACCTGATGCGGTAGAAAATGCAGTCATCTTGCGAGAATGGTATGCCTGAATAGGAGGTTCATGAAGTATAGGCAAACTCGACAGGTATATTGGTTATACTCAAGCGAACTTCCGTTGGCTTCAGTTGTAGCTGCTGCAGTATGCCACGATATACTTCGACAGCAAGTTTGAAGCATTCGACTAGCATTGACCTCATCTCTATGGAAGGCAATAAGAGTATGTGCGCGAGAGAGAGGCCAAAAACTCCGAGTCTGTAGCTTATCGTTACTCAAGTAGATACAGACCCTGGACTCTGGAAGTCAGCATCAGATCGAAGTGACCGCATCATTCTGGATGTGCAACTCTATTACGTATATGGCGGTTGACGAGTGAATATTTAAGAAGCTGCAATCGTCCGCCATTTAGGTTCATCACTTCAACATCTCTTCAATACTCAACTCAAACCTTCAAAGACTCTCAAGCAATCATGCGATTCTCCATTGTCACCATTTTCGTCACGACCTTGATGGCTGGCGCTCACGCATGCCAGTGCGTTAGGGGAGCAGCCGACATCGACGCGACGAAGATCTGTTGCGACCGTTTTAACGGGAACTTTGTCAACGGAAAAGACTGCCAAGCTTCCTCCATTTCGGAGAGCTTGTCTGGCTTTCGGAATTGCTGCGGTGAACGCGGACTCACTTCTGACTGCGATTGCCCAACATGCAAACTCCCAAGGGGCGAGGAAAAAGAGTCTGACTAAGAGTATGTAGTAGGAATCAGAGTCGAGTTTGTGCTAATCATCTTGTAGAGCTTTCCATCGTTTCAGACCGGCTTTGGGGGACTGGGGTCTCGGTCATGATTTCGATAGATTTGGGGGCTTCGACATGTTAAAGCTGCTAAGCAAGCAACGGAGCTGGCGTACCTTTCGAGGTGCATCTGTCTTTCTTTTTTCTGTTGAACTTGTCGTTTGATGTCGAAGGAAGAGCACAGATGTCTAGTTTAGTTGCGAGATTCAAATCCAGCCTTTGCTTCAATGGAAATGAGTGTGCCTCGAGTCCATTTTGACCCGTGATGAAGCATCGAATGTTAAAAAAGCGGTGAAATGGAGAAGATCATTTCCGGTATTAGATATCACAAAATCTCCATTGCTCACCGGTTCTCGATCTTGACCAATGACCAGTTGCACGCAGAGCATGTAGTACATGATATAATGATGTTACACAGAAAGCCCAAGACGATGCTTATTCCCGTTTGCGGCTCATCGCAATCGGTAAGATCACAATGCATGCACATTCAAAACAACTAGGTAAGTAAGGGATTGACAGAGATTTACTAACTCGTGTGATGAGATTCCGCTGTGCTATTAACAGAAACGGAAAATTGGCGGTGTCTCCATTTGGCCAATCTAGGTCTTCTTTTTTCGACATCAGTTGAAACTCGTCCTGAAGTTCAGTGTTCAATTCGCTCTCAAAAACACCATGGTTTGTCCATGCAGAGCCCACTCAAGTTCTCTCACGATACAAACGAGTTTCGCATTAATGTTCACTGTCTTGTCGCAGACCTTAGTCACTCAAGAATCGGAATTGTGGTCAGAGTTCTTGAGCTGGATTCTTCTGCCTGTGCTTTTCAAGGTCAAGGCAAAGTTGAAACCCAGAAGCTCTGCCGACTGGACTTGTGATAACGAGATAGCACAAGCAACATCACGGTCGCTATGGGTGGTCGTTATATGCCTTGCTTTCTCTTCCCTATACAAGGCTGAGATTGGTCTCATCAGTTTATATGTGGGTTTCCCAAAGCAGACGGAACACCATCGCAAATTAATCTCGAACAGCCAATACTGTTGCCACTACTCCAAATCGCTGAAAGGAATCGCCTGTTTGATACCATTCAAAGCAAATCATTCTCGCGGTCTTTTGGAGTCTTGATGTGTTTTACTTGTGTAGTCACTGCGTCGTTTGTGGCCGAATTATCTTTGGGGAATGCTGCACGCTCTGCATCCTCAATTTTCGCCGTTGCAGCCCAGGCTGTCATATATGGGCAGTTTTTGCCTAGAGCCTGCACGAGGTTACCATTCCTGTCTCGTGTGCATGACTTCGACGAGATCATCTACGCGCTTGCAAAAAGAGCCACACCGTCGCTACTCGCTGTCATAACTCTACAGGCTCTGCTGTTTGGCTTCACCACCGACGGAGTCGCTTTGACACTGCTTGTAGCTGTCTTTAAGGCTCTATCTTGGTATACCATGTCGCAAGCCGTATGTGATCCAGGAAATTGACTGGAATATTGTTAACGCAATACAGGCTCGAGAGACTTCCTGGACCATGGCACCCGTAATCCAGATCATTGCTGTGCTGAATACTTTGAACTACACACACACTTCATTGATACGTGCAATGCTATCAGTGGTCTTGTCTCTCCTCGCGCTCAAGTACCTGGTGAATCTTCTCGGAAGGCGCTCTAGGTTTGGACAAGTTCTCTGGGTTTTCTCTCTCTTGCCTCTCATCCATTACTGTACCGAAGAATGGACGATTCATCGCGCAAAAATCGATGCAGACTCGACTTACGCAGGATTCGCAAGCCACCCAATTGAGCTGTTGGTAGAAAGAGGACAGCGGGAGTTTGAAGGATTAGTTTTGAGGCAGAGTAAGGACTACAAAACTGCAGCAGAAGAATATCGGAGTAGATACGGCAACGCCCCACCATTGGGTTTTGAAGCTTGGTTCAACTTCGCAATGTCCCACGAATCATCAATCATTGATGACTACGATACCATGTACCGCTCTATCTCACCATTTTGGAGGCTCAGTGGAAAGGAGGTCGCTGAGACTATGGAGGAGGCATACGCACATCCAGCAAGCGATTTATGGTTTTGTGAGTTTGAGAGTACGAGTGGCACGACCAGATGTCGACATTCTTGGAGAAAGTATGACAGGCATATCCAGACACTATTCAACCGGCTGTTGAATAGTTCCCAAGGGACAGTTCCGGATGTGAAGTTCCTAGTAAACCATCTCGACGAGCCTAGGGTGCTTATACCGGAACCATCACAGGAAAGAAGGATTGGGCGGCTGAATGTGACGGATCTATCGCATCGTTCCACCTGGGATATACTCACAGCTCAATGCTTAGATTCATCCAAAAGTCAGCAACCGATTGTCGATGGTACTATAGACACATTTAGTCTCCCATTCACCACCTCCCATGCTTCATCGCTGGATCTCTGCCAACATTCCGAATATCGCACAACACACGGTCTCTTCCAAGCTCCAACATCATTCAAAGTTATTTCGGGGTTTGTGCCTGTGCTCTCAACAGGCGTACCCTCGACGATGGGAGATATACCATACCCTAGTCCGGCTTATATCGAAGAGGAGTTCCAGTATGACCAGACGAAGGATATATCGTGGACCGGTAAAAGTCACAACCTATACTGGGCCGGGTCGACCACTGGTGGATTTGCTGCGAACCATGAGTGGCGAAACTTCCATCGGCAGCGATTCGTCTCCTTTGCGCAAGGGTTGGATCAGAAGCAGTACACGTATCTGAGAAGACAAGATGGCGTGATCAGAGCCGTCAAGTCCAGCTTCCTGAACGCCAAATTCTTCCAAATCGCATTCACTCGCATCTTCCAATGCGAGAGGAAGGTTTGCCGGGATCAGAAGAAATATTTCAACACCGAATCCTGGGATGATAGCAACCGCGCGTTTCGTTCCCGCTTCGTGTTTGATCTGGACGGCAATGGAATCAGCGGAAGATACTACAAGCTGCTAGCTTCGCAGTCTGTGCCGCTGAAGCAGACACTACTACGAGAATGGCATGACGATCGCCTTGTTCCCTGGGTGCACTATATTCCGATAAGCCAGAGTATGGAAGAACTCCCGGAGTTGGTGTCCTATCTCGTCTGGAGCAAAAGTGGTCAGGAAAGAGCAAGGAAGATCGCAGAGCAGGGAAAGAACTGGTTCTCAAAGGCTATGCGAGAAGTGGACATGAGCCTTTACATGTCTAGGATGTTACTGGAACTTGCACGGCTGCAGGATCCGTCTAGATTAGCGGGTACATGAATTTCTGTTTTGTCGGTAGAGTTAGAACACGAACTTACGCCTTTGTTTATTCGAAAGTTGGCGCCATTCTCCCCAGATCTTATGATTTATTTGCAATTTTTTGCATAGTTAGATTCTACGTTTCTATATGATTCTTCAATCGGCTACAGGAAAGTGAAGAACCATCTGTTGGTACCTGGAATACCGAAGCATAAGACTTGTTCATCCAATGATCACCATACAGGGAGCGTCATCTCACGAAATAAAGTCAATCACTCCGAACTACCCCAGTACCTGGTCATCCGCAAACCCCCTTCTAAGCGCTCACTCCGCACCAGCCCATACCACCACAGCCTCACGCCGCGACCCCTCAGCCTGGGTCACGACAACTATCATAACCTTCTTCGTCTCCAGTGGCTTAAGATCCCAGCCCAGACACTCTGGCCTATGCGGCGAGTGCTCTAGCTCAACATGCCAATTCTCTCCTTCAACAGACCCATTCCACGCCTCCTTTCCGTCGACGAAGATCTTCACGGCGACGTTCGACGCTTCTTCAGAAACCGTAACATCGATGCCGAGAGACAAAGCAGAAGAAGAAGAAGTCCTGCTGCTACGAACAGATGCGCGAAGCTTCAACACAGGTCCATCCTTCACCAGACTTCCGTCTGCATGTACGATATCCGTCACTAACGGCTTCAACTCCGGCATTTCCCTCCTCCTTGTCTTCTCCTCAAACGCGTATGCGAACTGCAACAGCGCAGTATCCTCATACGCGCGTCCCGCGAATGTCAGATTCATCGGCATATTCTTGCCCTCCAACACACCCATAGGTACACTCACAGTCGGCACACCGAGATGCCTAATCGCGCGGTTCCCGTTAGAGTACTTGACGCCGTTGCGCAGGGCATGCGCCGTGCTTTCCGGATTTGTCTCGAGATCCGCAGCGCCTACGTCGCCTTGGGCAGGGAACGCGATGGCGTCGAGGCCGAGACTGATCATCCAGTCTTCGAAGTCGCGTTTGCGCTGGGACTCGAGGGCTGTAACGGCTTGAGCCAGGCCCGGGAGCTCAGTGAGTGCGGTGTGCTGAACGGAGGAGAGGAGGGTCGGGAGCCCGGCGTAGTCGATCCAGTTGCGAACTTCGAGGAAGGTGTCGGGTGTGTAGGCTGCGGGCTTGGGGAAGAGCATTTTGGGATCGCGGATGGAGGCGAGGCGAGGCAGGTGAGCGTCGGCGTTTTGAAGGAGGAAATCGTCCCATGCTTTGGCGATGAGAATGCCGCGCTCCACAGCGTTCCAGTCTGAGGGTGCGTCGGACACGTTGTTGGCTTCACCTGATTGGGAATCGTTCTCGTAGTGGGTCACGAGTGGGAAGTCCGTGTATATGACTTCGGCTCCAAGCGCTTCCAGATCGAGGGCGGCGCGTTGCCAGAGTTGTATGGCTTCGGGTGAGACGTAGGGATGTTTGGCGTGTGGGTCCGAGTCGCGCTGTCCAACGTACATTTTCGGAACACCTATTCTTTTGCCTTTCAGGGCATCTATATTCTTCATGGATGCATAATCAGACTTGGACTGGGCTGGAATCGGAACATGAGGTTGTTCCCGCCAGAAATCGCCCTTCGTCTGCTCATCTGGTGTTGCTATGACGTCCAACACTGCGAGCAAGTCTGTCACTGATCGTGCGTATGGAACAGGGACATCACAGGTCACATAGAGTGGCCAAAGCCCTCTGCAGCTCATGACTCCCCGTGATGGCGTATAACAAACCAACGCATTGTTCGACGCCGGGCTGCGCCCGCTGCTCACCGTCTCGCTACCCAAGGCGAAGACGGCCATGCTGGACGCAGTGGAAGTCGCAGCGCCATTGGATGATCCAGAAGAAAAAGCTGCGGTGAGATACTTCGAGTTGTATGGCGACTCTGCGCGACCGTAGAGACCCCTCTGCATGCCTCCTGCAGCCATAGGTGGCATATTCGTCTTGCCTATGAGAATCGCACCCGCATCCCTCAGCTTTGCTGCGATTGCTGAGTCTTCGTTTGAAATCAACCCCTTGAGAGCCGGCGATCCGTTCGTGACGCTCAGGTCTTTATACTTGTAGCTATCTTTGAGCGTGTAAGGTATTCCTTCCAGCGGCCGGGGAGGAAGTCCCTGAGCGCGGCGCGCATCAGATGCCGATGCTTCATCTAAAAGTTTGTCATTGAACACTGTGAATGCGTTTAGACCGCCGGCGATGTCATGCACAGCTATGCGGTTGAGGTAGCTGACCACAAGGTCGACGGATGTCACTATGCCAGAGCTGAGTGCCGATAGGTGGTCCGAGATGCTTGCCTCTACGATATTAAAGCCGGCAGTCTGCGGGGTAGTTGTTGAAGTCTATGTGGATCAGAACTGTATTTTCATGCACTGACTTAGGCTTCAAGTACCATGATGTTGTGAGTCTGGTCAGCGTCGTGAACAACTCGGTGGAAATGACGTTCGTGAGTAGCCTTTTCACGGTTTCGACAACAGCACAAAGTCGAGTTTCGTGACTGGAACCACTTCAAATACTTTGAAATTTGGTCGTGGGGTTTATCAAGTCTCGGGGTTGGTGAAGACAGCTGTTAGTCGTTAATAACCGGTGTTGGTGTTCGGCTGGACCTTCCGCGTGCGGTTAACTACGTCCCGTCCCACCTTCGTGCAGTTGTGGACATCGTGGATCACCGCAGTTACCCGCTACGGCACTTTGATTTGTTATCAACATATCTGAATCAATAATACATGTGAAACCGGACGTCTAGTTGGCAAAACTCCGACAAGACCTTGGGTATCATTTCCATTGAATTTGATCGCTACATACTACGTACCAACAACCCGCCATAGCAGTTACACGGTCGATCCCCGCTTAACAGAGGGTCCAAACATTGAAACACTCAAAGATTCGAGTCAAGAACTACAATCTTACAAAGTTTAATCTCAGCCGCTACATCAACGTCCAGACTATACAGTCGCCGCCCACAGCGCCTTTGCCCGCCCACCACCCGCAACCAATCCACACAATCCCATCCAGCCCAGATTCCAGCCCGGCAGCCCACCAGTCGAGCTACTGAAGTGCAGTGCCATGGGGAACCAAGCCCCGGCGATCATAAGATCAGTCCACCACCTCTTATCAAACTGGGCGTCGGCACCGTCCTGATACTCAGCAACAGCCTTACCCTCACGCTGCATCTTGGCGCGGACTGCACGCCTGTGACCCTCAATGTGCCATTCGCGGCCCAAGCGCAGGAAGTCGCAAGACACGCCGGCCAGCCAAGCGCGGTAAGCCCACAGGTAGAGGCGAGCCGTCTTGGACTCGCCGCGGTTGATGCGCGCGATGAAGGCGGGCCCCACGACGCCCGAGTCGGCTAGCAGCGACACGTTCTCTAGTGCCTGGTACACGAAGTAGCTGCTTGCCTGCAGGAGGGCGATGCGGTGCAGGACGGGGTCGGCGTCGGGCTTGGGACCCGCGGAGAGGTTGCGCAGCCAGGCGTAGAGGGGGAAGAGGCCTAGAAGGCGCAGGGTTGTGCGGGCTTTGGAGATGAGGACTGCGAGGGCGGCGATCGGGGGCACGCCTGCGGTGTTTACGAGGGTTGCTGTCGCGGGCTTGGAGACGGAGCCGGAGAATTTCACAAGGGAGAGGAGGTGCTGAGCGAGGGCTGTGAGGGAAGGTGGGAGCTTGGTCTGCGCGTAGGCGAGGATGTAGAGGGTGTAGTTGAAGGTCGAGAGAGCGGCTGAGAGACCGCCTGGGCTTGCGAGCAACCTTTGGGATCCACAATCAGCAATCACTCTCAGAGATAGTTACTCTCGCATGGTATCGTACTTGTTCAGTCGCAAAACGGTCTTGTCAAGGCCACTCAGCACGCTCAGTGCGCTACCCGGCTGCGCGCGCGCGCCGACGATTGGTGGACCCTTGTTCTCCACATTGCTGACGTTTTCGGCCGTTTCTTTAGTGTTGGGCGCGCCTGGCTTGGTCGTCTCGTCCGACATTGTGAATTAAGGGCGGTAGCTGACTGAGGAATGCAGGAGCCTGGGAAATTTTGGCGGAATGGGGGCAAGACACGCACGCGGGGGTGAGGCGTCTCCGCATATTCGGGACGATGGGGGAGAGCCGAGGTTCGGCTACTGCGATTTGTATTGCCGGTGATTGGTTGGCATAGAACTGTCATCATGCCAATTTTCTGATTGGTCTGATTTTACGCATATTAGCTTCATTGGCACCCTAACCAGCTGTGAACGGAATGAGTTGGAGAACACGACCAGGTCACAGCAAACCCGCCGTTTGGGCCTGTAACGAAAAGAAAGGGATGAAAACTCCGAATGTTCTATCCGCTGTACATAGTCCTCTCGAAAGACGTCCGGCCCGGGTCCGCTACAATATGCCCTGCCTCCACAATCTTTCAAGGAACTGATGGCATAGTCCACTAATCCCGCGAGCTTCCACTCCATCCCTACTCCACGCCTTTCAAGAACCCGAGAACCAACTCATTAAACATCTCCGGCTCCTCCCAATAACACCAATGGCCACCCCACTCAATCGCAACTCCGCCCGCCCTCCCTTCCTCCCGATCTCCATTAACCAACCCCACGACCGCCAACGGCCCTGCAGCAGGAAAACACCCACTGCGCTGACTCGCCATGACAAACACCTTCGTCTCATTCTCTCCCCGCTGACTCTGCGGCCCCAGCGAATGCGCAATCGAGCTTCGCCAGTCATTTGCCGTGTGGTCCGCCATCAGCTTCCCAAGCCACCAGCCATCGCCTTTGAGTGCCTCGGCGAGGAAGAACGCTTCGTCGGTGCGCCAAGTCTCCGACTCGGGCATCGGATCGCCCGCCTGCGGGTGCGAGCGGTAGCCTAGACAGGCCGCGATGGTGCCGCGGTGCGCAGTCGCAGGGGAGCTGGCAAGCGTCTCTTGCATGCTGGCGAGCGCCGCGGGGGAGTTGCAGCCGCGGTTGCCGTGCGTGGGACCCCAGTCCGAGAGGTAGTTCTGGAGCGGTGCTTGGTCGACATAGATTTGGTGCGAGAAGAGGTACGAGGTAAAGAGTTCGTTGTAGGCCCTGGGCTGGGTTAGTAAAGGTTGGTTCATGTACATCTGAGCGGGTGCTTTTAGCTGGTTACCATAGGATTGCTGCGCCTAGACTGGTGCCGATGGCAGAGATCTTTCCTGTAGAGCCAGACTTGCTGAAGTCTTTGTGCTCGATGAAATTGTGCAAGTCCATGGCTAAACGGGAGACGTGATAGCCTGTCTTGGGCTTGTCCGATTTACCGTGTCCCCGTAGATCAGGCACGCAGACGAAAAAATCCTCTGAGAGTGCATCAACATTGCGCTGGAAGACTTTTCCAGAGCCTGTGAAGCCGTGCAACTGGTGTTGGAGTAAGTGATCTGCAAACTGGGAGAAGAATGAGGGGCAGCTACGAGAATTAGCGGAGGTTTGGTGTCGACACCCCAAGTCTCGTAGTGCAGGTTTACGCCATCATTGGCAGTGAAGGTAGGCATGGAGACGACTACCCGACAAACGATCGGTGTACACCAAGACTAGGGATCGACAGACTAGGCGTGACTCGCGCGTGGATAGAAGTCGAGAGATGCAGCGGCCCTCTTTACACGAGCTTTAAGCTTTGCATGGGCTGTGAAGAACCCCGCGCTAGACGGCCCCACCTACGCAGGGCGCCGCTTATCGTCATCATGTACAATGACACCATATTAGCTCAGTTGTTGTTTTGCTCTCTCATACAAGAAGAAATGCCAGGCAATCTTGCTTGAACAAACAAGAGTGAGTTTATACAATGCCGCTAACCTAAACACCTTGCTGCTTCGCAAGCCAATATAAGAATACGCATACACACCGCCCACTTGCACATCCGAAACCGCCCCCTCATCTCTTTTATTTACCCTCCTACTGCAACCGTCGTGTTTATGTTGGCGAACCCAGAGAACAATACCGGAATATTGTCCCCACACTTTTGCTTGCGATGGAATTATCCAGGTATCATCTAAACAGACCGATGACCAGATTCATTGAATGATTACGATCGCGCCTCTTCCAGCTCGAGTTCCAGCTGTCGAATGCGCTCATCCTTTTCACGGTCTGACGGCTCGTGTGCGCTGGCGGTGGTCTTCAGCTGGGAAACCTCACGCAGAAGCAATGCGATCTGATCCGACTGGTCCGACATGACCTTATTCTGATGCTCGAGCTGTCCCTTAATGTCGGACAGAGCATCACGAAGGGCCGATGCAGCACCGCCAGCAGCACCTGCGGGCGAGGCTGATGCAGGTGCAGCAGTTGGAGGAGGCGTGGACGCAGCAGGCACAGGCTTGGATGCAGCAGGGGTGGCCGCTGGGGCAGGAGCAGGCTTCGCTGGCTCTGGCTCCTTGGTCATGACGGGTCCCTGAGTCTTCTCTTCCTGGCGGCTAGCGGTGGCGGAGACGCGCTGGACGGGCTTGGACACCTCCTCGAAGCTAGACTCGCTCTCTTTGTCAGACTCGCCATCCTTGTCAGCGAATCGAGAGGCCTGGGAAGCCAATGAGTCCTTGTTGTCCTTGAGCTGGGGAGGTGGGCCACGGGAGGCCACCGGTGCGGGAGCAGGCTCGGACTTGGGCGCCTCAGCCCTGACGGGTGACGGCTGTGCGGGCGCGGCCTGAGGAGGCTTGTAGTCCGAGGCAACTTCTTTGGGACCCTCGCCTTCGTAAACGCTCTCAAGCGAGATCTTGGGAGGCAGTGCCGTCTTTCCACCAAACCACTCATCGGCTGTTGTACCAGGCCTGAGGCCCGTTGTCGGCGGGTAGATGTCACTCTGGAACATCTCGGCACGGCGGGGGACGATGAAGGAGACGGGCTCAATAAAGCTGTCGTTGACAGTCTTGAAGCAGCGGAGGACTTCGTTGTCGTGGAGGTTGATGCCGCGCTTGGGGAGGAAGGCGATACCGCGCTGGGGGTTGGGCGAGGTGTACTCGGACAGGTACTCGAACTTGTCGTTCTCGTATTCGTAGTAGCGGATGTTTCCGTCACTGCGGTGGTTAGTGTTACTGCTTCAATAGAGTCGCAAAGAAAACTCACCCCTTGCCGGCCAGGTACAAGCAGTTTGTGCCGTCGTCCCAGAAGGGCATGCAGACACCCGAGATCGAGTCGAGGATCTGGAACCCGCCAATGGGCTCGCTGGGGTTGCGAGGGTCCCACAGACCCAGCTGACGGTCGCTCATGCGGGAGAAACCGGTGGTCGCAATGCGGTCCGTCTCGCCCATCCACACAGCGCGGCTGTTCTTCGCGCCAGGGTGGCCCTGGACCTCCTGGGCCGGCCTCTCCTGGCGCACATCCCACACGCGCAGCTTCTTGTCTCGGCTCGTGGTGACGAGTTGGGATCCGTCGGCGCTCCACGACAGTGACTGCACAATGTCGTTGTGCCTCAGTGTCAGCTTGGAGACACCGGCTTCGACGTCCCACAGCTTGACGGTGTAGTCGCCGGAGGCACTGGCCAGGACGTTCTCGGCGGCGGGGTTGAAGAGGACGTGACCGACCTTCCTGGAGGCATGTCAGCGGGATTGCGCCAAGCCGAGGCATGTAATTTACCTCATGTGCCCGCTGAGCTTGGCAACGGGAGCCACATCGGCGGGCTCCTCGGCATCTGTGTAGAGGGTGAAGTTCTCGGGCACCTTCCAGATGAATACCTAAACGCTGTGAGCCCTGCTTGTGTGCACTGCTGGTATGGTGGCGCGAACCTTGCCATCGTCCGAGGCAGACGAGATGAGCGAGTCGTTGAAGGGACTCCTGTGAGCTGATCAGCGCAATTCCGCCGGAGAAGTGTCGTACAGGCGTACCAGTCGGTGTCGAGGACGGCGGCCGTGTGTCCGCGGAAGAGGGGGAGCGTCTCAGGCGCGCGGCCACGCTCCTCGATGGGGATGACGGCAAAAGCGCCACCACCACTGGCCTCCCAGTTGACCGAGATGTATTGCGGGTTGGCCTGCGTGAGGTGAGGGGGGGTGCGGATTGGTCGCGTGCGAGGCGGTGCTGACCTTGATCAGGTTCGTGTCCCAGGCATTCTTAGAGATGCGGAGGTTGTCGTAGCATTGCTCCTGCAGGGGCGAGTTAGTGGAGGCGGCGCATGCTGCGAAGAAGAGAGCGTGCCTTCTTGGTGCCCTTGCCAAAGACGTGGCCTGCCCCGTCATCAGTATTGTTGCCATGTAAGCCGAGCTGGCGCCGTAGGGCTGCACTCACGGTACTTGGAGGCTCTCACGAAGCGGCCGGCCATGATCGCGGGCGGTACGGAGGAGCTGAGTAGATAAAGAGAGAATGGCGGCCGTGAAGCAGCAGCACGGGGTGGGCAGGCGGCGCGCGGAGGGGGGATGGGAGAGGATCGGTGATGCGAATGGGGGTTTCGACGCTGCTTCATGCGCGGTACCAAGCCCCACGCCCCCTGTCAAAGGCGGGACCCACATGCCCACTTCGACTGCGCGCCCACTTCCCCCCGGTCAACCCGGCGCCTACTCTTATCACCTAGGCCACAATCCACAATCCACAATCCAGCACCATCGACTCCTGCGAACTCTGCTGGCAAGTGGAGACGTGCGGCCGGGAGACCTGCGACGTTGCTCCACCATCGGCCCTGGAGGCGACCTCACGCCAAACATTTGCTTACCGCTACAGGCCACGACGGCCTTGTCCGTCTCTTCGACTGCCAGTCGTTTCAGCACGTCAGCTAGCATTGCTTCTCCTTTGAGATGGCGACCCCTCGTACCCAATTCACAACTCTGCAACTTAACCGATCGCACGGCAATGCTTCTCTCTGATTTTGTTGCATTTCCATAACCAAAATGCTCAGATGTGCCTACCTACTCCTTGACGCTAGCCTCATCGGTAGAGTGCTAGTGCGGCTCTCTTCTACCACGAACCCCGCTACTCTCCAGATATGCCAGTCACCAACAGAAGCAAGTCGCAGCAGCGCTGGTGGCAGTCACAAAGATCCCGTAGGTTCTGGTCATGCTGCGTGAGAAGCCGACTGCCGGCGCTCATATTTCAACTCTTGCTGTGTTCCGCACATCGTCACTCTGGCGTGCAAGGATCACCAGCTAATGATATGAGACGAGGCAATCCATCGTAAGCGAAACTGTAACACACTATCTTGGCCCCCAAGCTGGGTGTTGCCTGTTTTTATCCAGACACATGTCTGCTAACCTTCTTTCCTTCTCGTCCTCATCCACCTGCGCTGTGGAACCAACGACCACACTACGACCCCCTCTAAGCCCCCGATGGAGCGTATCGAGCCTTCTCCCTTTGAGAGGCTCCATGTCCCATCGCAGTCCGGACGGCACTCCCCGCCTACGAATAGGAGAGCCTCATCTTCAGTCTCAGATTTCTCTGCACGATCCATTGGACCAGTTACCCCACCTTTGCTTGGCTTTAGCGACCCCAACACAATACCGCATGGCGAGTCAAGTAATGCTCTCCTAGCCGACGTCAATCCGTTCGAATATGACTCTGGTCTGGCCGGGCCTCGGGCTGTGCCCATGTCGAATTTTGAGCTTGATGAGCCAGGTTCACAAGAATCGGCCCATGCACGGTCAGAGTCACGCGCAGACTGGGCGCCGTACACGTTACGATGGTGGTATATGAGCTCTCTTGCGCTGTTCATATCCGTACTCATGATCGCTATTGTTGCGCTGCTTGTGATATCGCGTCAGAATGACGGCTTGGGTGCCGATGACGGATCAGATGCAGTATTCTTTGGGTGGAGATTCTTGCCCACGCTCCTCGCCGTAGCCTACGCTCAACTAACTTCAATGCTCTACGAAGACGTTCGGCGCATGGAACCATTTGCTTTGTTAGCAGCTGCTACAGGCGCCAAAGGATCATCAACAGTGCTGCAGCGTTCAGACGCCTGGTGGACTGTCCTACGCAAGTCGCTCGCAGGGCGAAGTGGAACTCGCAGCTGGGTACTGTTCTGCGCTTGTCTGCTGCATGTGGTTGCCTTTTTGGCGATTGCACCCTTGTCTTCGTCGATCTTGACTTCCATGGATGTCGAAATCCACGACGACGTCTCGTTTTCGAGTTTGGTCCCTCAAGCAGACAGCGTCATGCCAATTCAACCTCAAGGCGATACCTTCTTCCGCACGATCAGCAATCTACTGCAGAATGTCACAACTTCCGCGTGGATAACTGAAAAACACCTCGTATTCCCCTCCTGGCCAGCTGCCACGTCCAATGCGCCTCTTGGGGCACGCTTAGCCGCCACCCCACAGATATGGAGTACCGAGTCGACTGTTTACCAAGTCAAATACGATTGTCGAAGTGTTGACATAGCAAACATCCAAAACATCACATCTCCCCCTCAGCCTGATCGAAACTATGAAACCCACCCAATATCTGCGGAATTTCATGACGCCGAAGGCTGTTCATTCATCATGGACCTGGAGGATCAAGTTGGATGGGAGCTACTATTACGAGGGGGATCGTTCTGGTCAACCCTTTTGCCCTCGAAGAACTTTCCAGGAAAATCAAGTTTCAGTAAAGATGGCAAGAGTCAATGTGGCGAAAACATGGACATCATATTTATTACAACACCATGGGTCCAAAAATACGGCGAGGTGTACAAGTTCTACAAAGACACAAAGGTCGCAGCGCAGATTTGCAACTCAACCTTCTCCGCCGCCGAAATGCCTTTGACGATAGACAACTCGCAGGTAGGGGTCCAAACTCATATCACGTTTGACGAATTGTCTTTCGAACAAAAGAAGACGGAGATACCCACGAGTTCTTTGAACACCTCCGCACTCCGCGAGCTCTTGCTTGATGTCAGGTGGTCTGACTATCTGTCAAATCCTCTGAGGAGTGCTGATGCAGCAATCCCGGCAAGTCAATCTTCTATACAGGACGGTGCAGCAGCAGCACTCGGCATATTCTACAACTGGAACATCAGTACTATGGTCAATGCCAAAGACATAACAGAGAGAGCCCAGCAGATACAGCATCGACTGTTTAGCGAGCTCGTTCAAACATCCGCCGGTCAGCCCAATGTGAGTAGCACACTCGCACGCACCGGCGAAGTAACACAGACCAAACGCCGAGTCGTGGTTGTACACCAACTCGCTGCCGTTTTGATATCGTTGCTGGGAGTTTCATTGGTCCTATTGCTACTCGTGTACAGGATGATACGCCTCTCTCCGAGGCCGATGAATCTTCGACAGGACCCGGCTACTATAGTTGGCCTCGCTAGCCTGCTTCCTTACATTTTTCCGCGCCCCAAACTTTTGCATCTTTCCAAGGCATCAAGGAACGACATCGACAAGAGTCTCCAAGACACCAAATTCCGTCTAATGTATAGCATGCCAATCAGCAAGGATGCAACGTCAGAAGACGAAGGTAAGTAAATCCAGAGAAGCAAACTCCTCATGGCGTCACCTGCTAACTGACACAGGCTATCATCGGAACTCGTCTTTTCAGAGCAACTGGAAGCCAACACCGCTACGCATATGGTCTCTCATGTCTTTGATAAGCTACCTCGTCGCTCTTGTAGTGGCTGTCTTGGTTCTGTATCACTTTTCCTTGCAAAGTAAGCTATACAAGACATTCTTCGTCTTCCAAGCCACAGTTCGCGTGTTCAGTTCAGGAACTTTCGCTCCATACTCCATACTGCCAACGTTGGTTGCAGTCGCTGTCGGGCTCTGGTGGGATACAGTAGACAGAACCGTTCGCAGGCTCCAACCATATCTTTCCATGTCTAAGCAGCCAACACGAATCGAAAGCGGATGCGGGCTCTCCTATCAGTCCTCATATTTGGTGTGGGTTGCGACCAAAGCTCTCCGAAAAAAGCATTGGATCCTTGCTATGGTAGGGGTGGGGAGCATGATTTGCAAGATTTGTAAGTTTCCTAACCAACGACAAATTCACACGCTAACATCTTTCAAAGTGGTCATAGCAATGTCTGCCCTGTTCCAACGCGAGCACGGAGTCCTTTTGCATACCGTCGAAGCGAACCGTCTCGTCGAACCACGCCAGGTACCTTTCTTAACCAACGAGTATTACAACAACAGACTGCAGACTGTGGCCGGCAGAGCCGATATCCCTGGGCGAATCTTGACAAGCATGTTTTCCAACGCTCAAACGAACTGGATGTATAGTGCGACCATACAGTTAGCGCTCGACGGCATTGAACCCCCTTGGAGCAAAGACGGCTGGAGTTTTGCTCCTGTCACCCTGCCCGCTTTGCCCGACATCTCAAATGCTTCAAGCATCCAAAACCTGGGAGCGACGAAACCCAGACCATTTGAGTCATCACAAGCCATCAACGTTACCATCTCGACCCAGGCGACCAGGGCAAGGTTGGAGTGCAGCACTATTCCTGAAGTGAATGATACCTCAACCTGGCTAGAAGAGATTCAGTTGAGAGCTCTTCGAAACTCTTCTCAGAGTAAAAATCAGGACCAGATTGTCTACGATATCACTTCCAACATGTTCAGTCGTGACTACACGTCCCTTCTAACTCATCCCGGTCGACTCTCATGTTGTCTCAATGGGACCACCCCACAGGATCCACAACCACTTGCTATAGGATACTGGTCATCGACAGGAGACGTACAACGTTGGCCGAATGCAGTAAGACCATGGCCGATGAATCTGACAGTCAAATGGCTCCGCGGATCGGCCGCGCCATGGCCCACTGGACTTAACTTGACAAGACTTGACGACAGCGGATTCTCCATACTCCGCTCAAAGTTCATGTTCAGCGAAATCCCGTCTCTACAAGCCATCAACTGCAGGCCAGTCATCGAATCCGCCGAGGCCGATGTTACTCTCGACTACACATCTAGAGTTGTTCGAGATTTTACAATCTTAGGCGAGCCACAACCAGACTCCCAGGCCTGGTCTGATCCATTCATCGAGAGGGAGTGGAACTATATACACGACCCACATGTCAATGATATGGAGATCAATACTCAGTTTACAACGAGGTACGTCTCATTTCATTATGATATCTGGGGTATGGAAGCTAACAGCCTAAAGCTATGGTGTCATGTTTCTGGATGCACTTATCGGTGCTTCGGATCTGGTGCAACTTCGTGGATCATATGCAGCTACACTACGGAAGCGTGAAGAAAGATCTGATCTCGATACCACTGCATTCATGAACGAATGGGAAATCTCAGATAACACTTTCAAGATCCGCGATACAACAAGAGGACTGAATCTCGACCTTATGACCTACTCAATGTACACGCTCGCCGGGAAAGATCCGGAAGCGTTGTTGAACAGAACGACAATGTTCCGACTCGCACAGAAAACGTTTCAGACATATTTCCAACACTTTGTAAGCACCAACAGAGAACCGAATGCGACGATGGGGGCATACCAACTCATTGGCGACGAAATCGATCCTGTTCTCTTGAACTCGAGTAGAGAACGGTGGAGCGGGCTTGGAGACTTGCCGGATCTCGAGCAGCATCGCGACTGGAAACCACAGTATAGCTACCCAAAGCTCGACACCAAACGGACTGTGGAGGGAACCGTCTCTACAAGAGTCGACATGCTCCGTATGAGCCCGACAGCGACCTGGATATCTGTCGTTAGTTTGGCATGGCTCATATGTACCACATTGGCATTGTTGATGCTACAGAGGAGATATCTTGGCAACCTTATCCGCGACATTGAATCCATCGCAGATGTCTTGACTTTGGTCGCGGGGAGCGAAAGCTTACTCAAGCTAATCAGAGAGACAGATCCTAGGGATCTGGTGCGCAACCAACAGATATGCACGAAGCTAGGCTGGTTCCGAGCGGGCAATGGACAAGTGAGATGGGGCATCGAGGTTGTGGGTGATGTTGGACTGGGTCCTGTCGAATGGCTAGATGGCCCGGTTGGCGTCGTGTGGGAGAAAGCCGAGGAAGAGACAGACGTAAAAACAGGCGGGCCTAGGTCTTGGCTCCGGCGGAAGTAAGAGAATCTACATGCGAGCCACCTCTTTCCAGTTCAGAGGCCAAAAATCTGTCGTTCAAGGTAGGAGGGAGACTTAAGATGCATTGCTAGCGTTGGTAACAATCCCGAATTAAGCCCATTCAGCATTTCTTAGCCCTTCTCGCCACATCACAACCGTTCCGCTGTTGCATGGAAATTCGCCAACCACTTCTCCAGAGCCTCAATCACCTCCTTAGGTTTCTCCAGCTGCACCCAGTGTCCCGACTCGATTGTGACATATGTCAAATCCTTGGTGAACTTCCTCTGGTTCTCCTCGAATTTAGGCGTCGTACTCGGCGAGCAGATCGAATCATGCTTCGCGTCAACGAACAAGACAGGGAATTCCAAAACTCCGCCATTCTTCTCTGACTTGGCATACTCGGCGTTTGCCTCGTGGTTCAAATAATAAGCTGTTGGGGGGAAGAATCCATTTCGCTCGTGGCTCCGCACCAAGTTGGCAAGCAGCGACTCATCCAGGCTCGTGTACTGCAGCGGAATATCCGGGAGCGACTCCGGCTTTCCGCCAAACCAGCCACCGTTCTTGATGATCTGGCTATTCGGCGATGGCTTCCCCCACTTGCTCGGATCGTGTCGCGTGTACAAGACCTTGTGGATGCGCTCGATCGGCCCGCTGAAGTCCTTCATGCTCTTTTCAGGATGGAGCTCGTAGTACCGCTGGTAGTCCCACTGGCCCCACTCGAACTCGTCGGCGGGGTAGATGTCGCGGTTGATGGTAGTCTTGAGGAATTCCAGGCCCAGCTCGACGGTGCGGTAGGGCACGCTGAGGAGAACCATGCCAAGGAAGAGTTCGGGGTAGTGCGCGGCCAGCGCGCTCAATACGGCGCAGCCCCAGTCGTGGCCGATCCAGATGGCCTTTGAGATGCCCAGTTTGCTGGCGAAGTCGGCCAGTTCTGGCGCGAGGACGGGCAGCGAGTAGGCCTCCTTGGTCTGGGGCGCGGAAGAGTCGCCGTAGCCTCGCATGTCGGGCGCGATGACGCGGTACTTGTTGTCTGGGGAGAAGTGAGACATCTGGTGCTTCCATGCTTCAGCGATGTCGGGCCAGCCGTGGATGAAGATCAGGGGAGTTCCGTTCGGAGAGCCTCCTTCGTAGTAGCGGGTCTTTTCGCCATTGCTGAGCGTGATGTCTTTGGCTGTGAATGAATCCATTTTGGTGGTGACCGATGGGAGTGGTTGGCTTGGGGTCGTGGGGGGTTTATGAGGGGAGCTCATTCTGGCTCGTACGATTCTAGCGCCGGGTCCACCGGAGTGGGGCAACTCGCGCTGGCACCCACTTTTCCTTCGGATTTGTAGACTGTCCAGTAAAGAGCACCGCTTAACAGAGACACAAACACATGTGAAGGCTGTGTCAACCAATAGATTGAAGAAGCCGAGGTAAGCTTACAATCATTCCATCTGTAGTACACAAAGAGGGGTAGTAGCTCCTTCAAACTCTATCATAGGGGTTCGGGCTTTGATAGTATCCGATGACTGGATACAGCTGTACCGACGCGTCCCATATATACGATGCAACATGAAACCTGATCCAAAGCCCACAGGTGCGCCGATTTTATCTAGATCAGAACTGAAGAGAAGATAGATAAAGCTGACCATAAAGTATGATGGGAAAAGTAATTCAATCCAGTGTGTACATATAATTTTATAGATCCGTTCCTATCTAACCCAAAACGCCTTGTCGTTTCTTGTAGCGCCGCATCCAAAGTCATGATATAGGGCGCGTCGCCCCATGAGAAGTCGACATACCGTTCCGCAAGATTGACAGTCTAAGCAAGACCAGCAACTTGGATAGCAAAATCAGCTGCCTTGTCAGCAACGCTGCCATAGCTCAAGTGGCTACCAACGGCACCGCCCTCGCCTCCAGTACCGCACACTGGGTCAGCAGTACCACAGAACTGCATGATCTTGTCCTTGGGGAGGTCTCCAATGGCCATGACCTTGTAAGGGTCACCGAACTGCACAGCTCCAGCAACCTTGTCTGCAGTGACGCCGTCGCGGAAAGCGGAGTGAACGACCATGCCGCCCTGGCTGTAGCCCGAGAGGATGATCTTTGTGGAGGGACATTGGGAAAGAGCAGTTGAAACGAGACTGGCCATGGTCTTGCCTCCATTGCCGCCGCTGGCAGCGTTACCCTAGTCGTTGTCAGTGTGTGTTCAACAAAATCCGCCGTCGGATAGTACGATGTTGGCTAGGGGAGAAAGAAAAAACTTACACCAGCGCTGGCAGGATAGTCTACACCTTGGACCGTCACCCTGTCGGCTCCCAACTTCTTGCGGAGAGCCTTGAACATGGGTGGACCAGAGATGATACCAACATTGCCCGGCTCTCCCGTTCCACGTGCGAAGATCACGGTCAAGTCTGTGCAGCAGTTCTTGTCTTTGATACCGTTCTCGCTCATCGAGCCAGCGGCTTGCGGCTTGCAGTCCTTTCCAATGGTTCCAGCATCGGAGCCTGAGGTAGGCGTAGCTGGTTCGCTGGGCTTAGTCGGGGTAGGCTCAACACCCTCCGAAGTTGCGTTTGATGCTCCGCCAGTCGAAGTAGGGACAGCTACACTGGTTTTGGTCGCAGCAGTAGACGCGGTAGTGGTGGTCGTGTCATCGGAGCCACCCTGACCGCCACCGAGGCCACCAAGACCACCGCCGATCAAGCCGCCCAAACCTGAGCCACCTGAGCCAAGACCGGGAAGACCGGTGGGAATGAGGTCGCTCAGTCCACCACCGAGACCTCCTCCGAGGCCAGAACCCAGTCCAGATCCGAGGCTAGGGAGGCCGGTGGGGATTAGACCGCCGAGTCCACCTCCGAGTCCGCCACCGAGCCCGCTTCCGAGTCCAGATCCAAGGCCAGAACCGAAGCCACCTGTAGGGAGAGAGAGCGAGGGCATGCTGAAGTTGGGAAGCTCGAAGCTGGGGAGTTGGGGGTGGGGCATCGCGCTGGCGACACCGGCCAGAACCATGACCTGGGCGTGGGTAGTGGAGTATCTCATTTTGGTGAATTCGAAAAGACTGAGCCTGCAGTAAAACGAGGGTTGAGGTTAGAGAAGAAACGAATGTGAGGTATAGAACCCAAGAAACGACTGGCGCCTGGAACGATGGACTGAGGGTGAAGGCTGATGTCCAGAGAGGATTCTGGACCTGGTATTTGTACTTTCGCGATGTGACTTTGGTTTTTCCAGTTGATCTCATGTTGATGGGCTCACGCCTGCCCTTGTCGTTTCAAAACACATCAAATTACACTTTGTTTTGATGCTAGCGATCGGCAACGGTGCTTCTGGCATGGCGATGCCTATCCGTTCCTAGTGCGTGTGCAGGGGGGCCGCCACCCAACGGCTCGCGACTCTAGGATGCGGTTGAGGTATCGTTTTAATTGGGGGAAACGCGGCATAGAAGGTTAGATCTCTCGTGCTCCCTAATAGACTTTGCGGAGAAACGCTAGCCTCGACTGGGGGCTAGCCTTTTCCTTTGTACCAGCGGCCCGCACCCGCTACTGATCCCCTGAACGCAACGATCATGAAGCGAGAAGCACCCACAACGACATCTTGTCTCTTCGTCATACATGTATGTTTTTTATCCCCAACGCAGCCGTTTTTGTGGCACGGACTGCGTTCCAATCTGTGCTGCGATCACATCACAAGGCTGACGATGTACCCTGCTTACGACGCTACATCCTCGGTTATTACAGTGGAGTTGTTTCAGGCTGGTCTACCTAAGAAACACCAATGCCTTGGAGTCCATCCTGCAGGATCACACGGCTGGATGCCTTACGACACACTTTCTTTGTAGCTGGATGGAGATCGACGCTGTGACGTTACTGACAGGAGCCCGAGGACATGGAGAAGCCGCAGAGCATGCAGATCTCCAAGTTGCCGAGCGATGCTTACTGGGGTGATGATGAAAGTACGTCCGATCAGATATGCTTACTATTCCATGGCCGACTGCCGAGGCAGATCGGACGCTCCAGTGAGTTGATCCGTACATGATGATACACGTGTGAGATGTCATACATGGAATTGGTTGGCAAATCGATTTTTGAGAACAATGGCTGGGTTAATAGAATAACAGGTTTGATGAATAACTGATTCGAAACAGATCATTTACGAGGTAAAGTAAACAAAATATGATATGTAGTTATCCTCCGTTCATACGATTAAAATTCCAGCTGAATGATACTGCAAACGTCGTAAGGCTCCGTAAGCTTCATGTACAACTAGAATCAAGATATAGAAATCGATGACTCGCTGAACTGCGCTAAAATGATAAAAGTCACAAGCAGAGCACTCTCGAGATGAACCAACTTGGAGATTGAGTATCACTGTGTCGTTGTGGTTTCCTCTGTTCTCAACGCTGCGACAAAGACTCTGCATCGTATGTATGCAATCACGACGCAGCTTTGCGTGCTTCGAGCTTGCGAGGAGCTCTTTTCGCAGGAGAATCCTGACTGGGCTGCGAGGTGGTGCCTTTTGATGTCAATTTCCTCGGTTTCCTCTTTTCAGTATTTGCCGATGGGTCCGTCTTATTCTCCTTTTTCGCACCAGGCGATACCTGGTTGGCTCGACCAGACTCTGGAGACCTGGTCGTGGATTGAGGGTTGGTGGATGTTTTCGCTGGTGCAGTTGCTGGTTTGGAGGTGGAGTTTGCCTGGGCAGAGGTCGTGTTCGGCTGCTCTAGCCTAGATGATTGTACGGGCTTGGGGGTTTTGGTCGATGGAGCGGTCGTTTTCCTTTGGGCAGCTGCATTCAATTTGGGCGGCTGGCCCGGTTTAGATGCCTGGGTCTTTACTGCTTCCCTTCTCGACTGAGTATTCTTGTCCGATTGGGTTGCTGGTTTCGTAGCGGAAGATTTTGGTGTTTCGGACGGCTGTTGCTGACTGCGTACTTGCTGTGGGCCTGGAGTTCTCTGTTTCGACGACTGGTTGTTGCGTGGCTTCTGTTGTGTGCTTTGAGGTTGCTTTGTGCTCGACACTTGTTCCTGGCCCTGGTCTTTACCCTGGCCTCCCCAAGACGGCATTGATGCTCCCAAACCCCCTAATCCGAGTGCAGCTCCACCTTGAGACATGGAGGGCATAGATGGCATTGATGGCCTCCAGCTTGTCATGTCCTTCACCGACTGCGACCAGGACTGAGGCATGTCATCCGGCGCCTCTGACTTCATCTTTTCCAACTCATCTTTGCTCGGTGCCTGCGTCTCTTTGGTTTGCATAACCATCTTCTCTAGCGCTTTCTTCTGCGAAGGTGTTGATTTCCAGTTGGGAAAGTCTCCAATCACACCCCGTACACCATGACTTGCCATTTCACCAAGATTCCACATGGGACCGTTCATCGCTCCGTATACTGAGCCGATACCGCCCCCGAGTAGTCCGGTCACTGTCGACACGGTACCACCTACGAGCGCTCCAGTGATCTTTCCGAGGGTAACTCCCGGTTGTACTCCAAGTCCTGCGCCAGCAGCAAGTCCCTGGAAAGCCCCGGATTGTGTGTATTTTGCTGCTTTGCCGAAAGACTCCGCTTCGATTTCCTTGTTGATGGCCTTTGCGAGTATTTCTTCACGAGCGTTAGGATCGCCCGCAGCGTTCGCAGCTTGCCTCAGGTCCCAGGCTTTTTGTGTTGCCTGGAGAGCCATGCTTGCAGAGACACCTGCATTTTGCTTGATGTCGCGCTCAGGTATACCCTGGCCATTAGAGGGATTGTTGTCAGCCATGCTGTCGTTGGGGACTTCTTCAAAAATCGATTCGTATCCGAGCTATCGGGTTTATAGCTTTGGAGTTGGCGATTCCACAATGTCTTTTAAGGGTCTACATCACAGTTGTTGACACGGCGGTATTGACGGGAGGGTACGTCATTTCAGGGATGGTGTGGTGGCGCACGCTCTAGTGTTGCCTACAATACCTGTTTTGCCGGTCCATTTAGGGATTCACGGGCGGGATGTGGCAAACAGCAAGTACGTAACCACAAAATTGTACGGGACGGTGGGTTTCAGCCCAACCGAAACGACCTCGATCATCGAGAATTCGAAGTGGTGTTGCGCTTCATCTATCAGTGCCAGTGCGAGACGATTGCACGGACTTGGTTGGATCATGCTGACTCAGTACGGCGGCCTGCCGTTGACCGGCTGGTGTTCGACACCTCCAGCCGCGTGCCATCTATTGGTTGATGTTAGTATCCTTTCGTCTACGGCTCTGATCTGATAGATCGATCAACTAGTCATGTTCCTCACCGAACAAACAGCCACGTGGTACTCACAGCACCGCCCTGCACGTTTAAGCTGGCATGCTTAGCTGCTCCAATACCTTGCACCATCTCACAAGCTCATACAAGCCTTAGTCTGAGAATCTCTACCTTAACTCTGCTCTTGATCTTGTCTCTTGGCCGATATGGAACCTGTAATCACCCAACAAAACAAACTTGGTTATTCTCGAGTGTTCTACTCAGCTGTGATCCATGATATGAAATTTGATGTGTGGCTGAAGAAGTTACATAGCTCCACTCGTTGAACTGACATGTCTATCGAAAGTGCTTTCAAGCTCCGGCCGGTAGATCGTCAAGACAACAGCACCGTTGTTGATCGGCTATGATATTGGAGGAAAGCCGGGGTATCGTCCCTCTTGTTTTTGTACCGCAACTTTCAGAAGAGCGTTTTCGTGTTCGCAGTTGATCTGCATCGCTAGATCCGTGAACTCTGCTTCACGATCGAGTGACCCAACCCTAAGGATTACACCCCCTGGAAAGATGTCGTTTGTAGCCCAAAGTTGCGACCCGCAGTTCTCGCAAAAGTGAAACGTTCCTCGTTTACTCTCTTTCGGCTGAACATATTTCTTTGCCTCTCCGGATTTTATCTTGAGGTTGTCGAGCGTTGCCATTAGACTCCGGGTGAAGCAAGCTCCAGTCATGCGTTTGCAATAGTTGCAATGGCAGAGCATTTGCTACGAGAAATGTTAGACATCCTTCTTGAGAGCGTATTTGGTTAGGAGACAGCGATAGCACATACCGATTGTTTCTCCTTTTCAGAGAGCTCGATCTCGAATTGAATTGTTCCGCAAGTACAGCTGCCCGCAAATGACTCATTCTGCGAAGGGTCCATATTGGAAGGCATTAGGTTTGTTGTGTATCGGGTGAGATCCGTGGGAGCACTAGCAGTGGAAAGGTGAACTTTTGGAACGACGCGTTGCTGGAAGAGAGCAAGGGGAATCGTTCAACTTTTAATCCTCGGTTGTGCTCATCCCTTTGTTTGTTCCCGAACATCACAGCATCTTGGCAGCGCACTAGTGACGCACGACGTAACTCCGATGGGCAATCAAGCCGCAACTGCCCTCGCAGCATCACGACTTTTCACTCATTTACAGACCTCCCGCTTCTCGCTTATTTGGATCGGGTTTGCTGGAAAAAGGAAAGCGATATGCGTCACACCACTAGTGCGAAGCTTATCAGGCTGCCATGATCACGGTTGTCAGCTTCATGGTCACGGTTGTCAGCTCTGTGGGTCGGCGCCTGGATGCACGTTATCTTTTGGCATGAGTCGTTTGATCTTAAACATGAGCCAAAATCACTGGCTTTTACATCGATCACTCCGCTTGGGACTGGATCCACGCACCGCTCTTCCGAATGATCCGCGCTCAGCTGTCCTGCCCCCATTTCTGTGTCATGCCTCGAATCTTTGCACCAAAGATATACACGGGGACTCCCAAAGCCATCAGAGCGGCCACGATTCCAGCGCAAATATTGAAAGCCCCACTGTAGCCCGCCTTTTCAACGAATGTAATGGATCCAAATGAGATACCAAATCCGATGAAGCCTCTGAGAGAGCAAATGAGTACAAGAGCTGCATCAATGCGCTGAGGATACGAGTCCATGCAATACACGAAGCTGGATACGACAATCCCAACGAAGCCGAAGTATTCAAAGTTCAACGTTACCGCGATGCCAGCCCAACTCCACTGTGTTGGATTTTGCGCTGTCATACCATAGATGATGGTCGAAATAAGAATAGAAAGTAGCGGGATAATAGTAGCGAGTAGTCGGTACTCGGGCTGATTTGTTAGTGTGTTTCAGTGTGTAGGATGCAGGGGTTCGTCTTACATGGCTGACGCCTCCATTCTTCTTACTCAAGATTTTGACAATAATATCGCTTAGGTTACCACAAAAGAAGGGGACGGCGACTGCTGCTGCAACCTGGCCTGCAAAGACATACCCAAGAGCATCGAAGCCCCAGAGGTAAGGTGGTTTGACCAAGACTTCTGCGAAAAGTGCTGACATGAGCACATATATTCCCAGGCCCGCAGAGTTTCTTTGGAAGGATTAGTGAATGGATCGCGAACAGAATCAAAATACTTACATCAAGATCAACCAGACAATGTTAGGGAACCAGATGATTTGGATCATTTGCTTCCAGCATTCAATGGCTTCGGACCAGTTTGCATGTCCATTCCAAGGCAACATAGCTTTCACAAAGCTTCGAGGAGCGAAATTGATGGTGTCAAGTTCTCGACGCGTTCTGGTGGTTATAGGTACAAGCGTTCCGTCTTCTTCAATACCTTCACCGTCTGGTCTAAATTAGATAACAACTAAGATTTGCGGTGCATATTCGACTTACTGAGAGCTTGAAGTGAGCGCACGTATTTTGTTTCGGAAACAAAAACAATGCTAAGAACAGCAATGGCGCCGCTCAAACATCCAAAGACGCCATACCACCCTTGTAAGAGTTAGCAAAATTTGCATGTTTTGCGAGGGAAAGAGTTACATCTCCAACCTAGATCGTTGGCAAGGTATGAGCTTGCCACGATCAAAGCTGCGGTTCCAAGGGTCTGCAGTGCGCAAAACCAGGCAATGACTGTTCCTCGTTCATGGAGATAGAAGATTTCCTAGCTTTTGTCAGCGATGAGCTGTTCTGGGGTCAACATGTAACGTACCTGAACAATGATTGGGCACAGAGCTTCAGCCTGACCTGCAGCAATCGACATTACATTCCTTCCAGCAATGTGTGAGCTCAAACTCCCGCTATAGGCGCACCAAAGGCAGCCGAAAGAGAGCACAATGGTCGAGAGGAGATATATGGGTCGACGTCCGACAGCATGCGCGACAGGAATCGCCAACAAATTGCCGACTCCCATGTAAAAGGCTGGCCAGGTCGCGAGATCGTTGGTTTTGGGGTCACCGCCGTATGACATCTTAACGATAGGCAGAATCGCACTTATTCCACTAGCCATCAAGTTGCCTTGCGTAGGTCAGTGACTGCTTGTAATCTCTGTAGAAAGTTCATACCTGTAGCAGCATACAGGCCGACAATGACCAGAATGACCCATTTTTGCCACGTAGGTAGATTCAGAGGATCTGTGTAGTTGTCAGGGGTGTTCGTATCGCAAAAACAAAAACGAAGACCGACCATTCGGATCATTGGTTGGTGTAGGAATAAGAATAATTCCATCCTCGTCGAATAGTTTGATGGTGCCAACTACTGGCTTCGCAGCCTTCTTTTGAGCATCAATGTACTCAATCTGCGCAGTTGTTGACTTCTTGGTGTCTGTGTCCATTGTTGCCTGCGATCTGAGAGAGATCTAAACTTCCAATCCCACGGGGTCGATGCATTATGTAGCCAGCAGGTTATAGGGTAGGAACAACGCCTCAAACGTGGCCACGATCCACGTCTATTGGGGTCAGGGACGCGATTCATAACTCACCCGCACTTGACCGCACCCTCCAATTGAGAGTTACTGCCTAGCGCGGTGCGGCTGCGGGTGCGGATTGTGGAGGGAGTGGGGAAAATTAATGCGGGGACCGACTAGGGTTTCGACGCGGGGACAGCACGTGTCCCGGCAGTTACTCGCGTCACAACCGCGACAGCTTCCGCACCAAAACCCCCACGCTACTACTCTCATGGACGAGCAGGGCATCAAGACCTCGCAGCGCATCTCCCGCTCATGTACAGAGTGCGGCCGGCGGAAGATCAAGTGCGACAAAAAGAGCCCTTGCCAGCCATGCATACGCCGCAACGTTGCCCACGAGTGCAAACGGCCCATCACTCGGGTCCGTGGGCAGTTGACCGTGTACGCAGCGAGCAATGATCGGAATGATGATATCCAGGACGACCTCAATGAACTAGTCCGGGAGCGGAGCGCTCTGCAGGCGCAGATAGCTGAGCTTGAGACGGCACTTGCTCTCTCGAAGCCGTGCGCGCACAGCCACGTCAGCCGAGCGGACGACCTGGCTGGCATATCGACATCTCTGAAGGATATCGTCCCGGCTTTCGAACAATTTGATCTCGGAATTGAAAATGACAGCGCCTCACTGGAAAATGTGGAGAAAGATATCGCCGACAGGCTTTACGAACCCGTCGCGGATCCTATCTTTCTCCTCCTTCCGAACAAAGACACTAGCACAAAACTCTCAAACTTCTCACTACAAACCCTTGGTTGGTTGCATTGCGCCGTGAATGCAAATGAGTTTCTGCAAGAACAAGAGCAATTTTGGGAGAGAGTCCAACGCGGGCAAGGCCTCGAGCAAAGGGAACGTCCTTGGCTGTCGCTGTATCTTGCGGTTCTGGCGGCTGGAATCTTATACATGGATCTGGAATCCGTTGCTGCCATGGATGATCTTCCTCAGTTTGGTGGACCTCTCATTGAACCTGCCCAGATAGCATACCATACATCTCGGCTATGGTACGAGGCTGCAATCAAAGAGATCGAACGATCCGGATGCTCTGGCGCGACCTCTCTTTGGATAGTTCAAAGTTTGTCAGTACTGACACTTTGTCACTCCAACTTCGGCGAGCACCAACGTGAATGGCTTCTTACCGGGTTTGCAATCAACATGGCCAGATCGCTGGATATGCATAAGCTCGGTAGCGAAGCAGGAACGCCAAGCGACAAGCGCCATAGAATAGAATGGTCGACATTTACCCGGCGTGAGCTTGGACGCCGACTTTGGTGGTCCTGTGTCATTAGAGACTGGTGAGCGCAGTCACGTCTTGCCTTGGACGCTGTAACTAACCTTGTTTGATAGGCTTGGAAGTTGGTCCAGACCGCCCTCGATTGCACCGTCCAGTTTTTGCTGCCAATTCTCTACCCATGTTGTTGCCAGCGACGACATATTCCCGGCCTCTGACGATTCGGCTAGTCCTGCTTCGATTGACACCACCAGCACTACCACTCCTTCGCCGTTTCTTTATCATTCAATCATGTCCAGAGTCTCGTATATATTCTACATATACATCAAAGTCAACACGCATCAGACTCCTTCGAAGTTTGCAAAAGCTATCGAGGCACTTCAGGCAGTCCGCGGAGGCTTACCTCTACACTTGTCGAAGAACTTTCCAGTGAGCCACGAAGACGAGCAGTGGGAACGCGAACACCCGTGGGTCCCTTTCCAGCGGTATCTGATTACCTTCATATTCGATTTCATGCAACTCAGCATTGCCCGCGTACTGTCCACTAAGGAACTAGGGGACGCAACCGAAAGGTATCGAACTCTGGCTACGGAATCAGCGAACAGAATCTTACAAAATTACGCGACTCAAGTACCGAGGTCATACAGATTGGTGTGGATAACTCCTGCTTCTGTGGTTGCTGCTGCTGTTTACATTTCGCTGGATATGCTCGCAAACCCCTCTGCATATCAAACAGAAGTACGAGACAAGGTGGTGAATCTACTCGAAAGCTCTTGCGCCGAACTGAAGAAGCACGCGGTCGTTTCTGTTCATGCTGCTCGTGGGTCTCGTGTGATCCAATACCTGGTCTCGACATTTGAACAGGATCACACTACGTTGCCGCAGCACCCGTTGTCGGTACATGATGTGCTTCGGCAACTATCGTCAACGTATCGGAACCTCGACCTCAACAGTGGTCAGGCCGAATGGCACGGGGATACGATGGAGTTTCTTCAAGAGTTTCATGTGGACAATTTATTTCTAGCGGATGACGATCTTCTCAATCCGTCACTAGTAACTGACACTTGGGATAACTTCATGACTAGTCTATAAATCTAGTCACTCAAAACGATAAAACATGCGATAGCTCAGAAACAGTTCAGTATGACTTCACACCCGCGAGTTTCAGTAGCTTGTCGGTCAGCTCTGGTTTCTCCAAAGGCTCTGTTCGCTCCCAAGGATCGATCTTCCCATCCACCTTGGCTTTTCCTTGTGAATGAATGTTGATGTGCGGCCAGTGGGTTGTCGCCTCCCACTTCTCGAAGATCTCCTTCTTCAAAGCCAAATCCTCTTTTGATGCCAGCGCAGCTGGTGTATAGCACGCATATATGATGGTTCGGACTTTGTCGGATTCGGGATACACGGCGTAGTGCATCTGGCGGGAATCCCAAAGGATCAAGTCGCCGGGCTCGGCACACACCTTTACAAGCTTACACCCTTTGTCTTCATACCACTTGACATCGTCATCTTGGAATGGATAAAAGTCGTAGTGGAGTGCGGCCAAAGGTCCCTTGGTTCGGTCTGGCGGGTGTTCCTGGAAGAATTTGTCGAAAAGCTTTGCGCTGCCCTCCATGACGACAAGCCCTCCATCTTTCGGGCCGGCGTCGGAGACTTGAAGGTATGGTCAGCTTGAGACTAGGGTCGAGGTATGAGATCGAACTTACGATTGATGATACCCTGAACACAGCTTAGCCCTTGTCGCTCGGGCGCCTGGTCGACGTGCGGCCATGGCTTTGTGCCTGCCATCTTTGCGGCATTGGGGAGAGTGAGGTTTATAGTGTCGTATGAAACGATCAACTCGTCGGTTTCCCAGAGTTTGCTAAAGGCAGCCAGCACACCCGGTTCTCTGTTCGTGGTTAGACAGCACGACATGTAGTGACGGACGAAGACTTACTGCCTCGCTTCCCAGACGTATTTCTCATGCGCTGCGCAGTAATTCAGGTACATGCCGTTCTTGAAGCTCTGAGGTAGGTTTTCTTTTGTCCATGATTCGGGATTGTTGATGTCAAAGTCGTTCGGGAATGAACCGAGCCAGTCGATCATCTTGTTGCGATACTTGAGAGCTCGTTCTTTGGGGACGACACCCTTCAGAACAACGTAGCCCTTCTCGTAAAATTCATCGCGCCAGTCGTTATAGGGCTGCTGTGCGGTCTCGTTCATGAAAGGCGCCATGTTGGGAAAGTGGGTGGATCGGTCTATGAAAGTTGGCTCAGAGTTGAACAAAGCATCCGTGAGCCCTAATATAGTGCCAAATTGCCGTACATCTTCTTCTAGACGTCTGGATATGGGCCTTATTCTCGCCCGTTCTCTACCGCTCAACCGACCCAGATGCAGGGCGATTCTGGTCCCTGCATTGCAAGTCTCGGTCGAGTTCGGGCGAGCTGTAAGTCACATTCCGCCCCCGCACCCCAGTTGTCCCCCCACATCCCGAATTAACAACACTTGACCCTGTAAAGGTCGCAACAAACCCGCGAGAATCGCGGCCGGGTTCGGGCGAGCCAAGAGAAAAGGCCACGATGAATCGCAAACTGTATCGAACAAATACTGCGGCGCGCCTCGCCACTTGACGCCCTACAAACAACTCTCTCAATCCCGACAAGGGCCAATCGCACGATGCCGGTCGCCTTCCAAGTCGCTACGCACCAAGTGAAACCACCGACGGTTGGTGATAATGGGTATCAAGGATTCAACCCACGCAAAGAAGTCCTTCCCAAAGGCTGGCAAAGTCGACCTGACGCACGACCACTCTCCGAAGACGTCATCGTCGAGCACGATGTGGCTGTGAAAGTGAGAGATGGATGCACTCTGTATTGCGATGTCTACCGGCCTGTCGGGAGTGATACGGAAAAAGTGCCTGCTATCGTCGCATGGAGTCCTTTCGGCAAGAAACACAATGGAATTGAGATGATGTCCAAAGTAGGTGCAAACATTGGGAGATGCGCTATTGAGCTTCATTGCTAACCCTGGCTAGGTCAAGTGGGGTTGTGGTGTACCAAAAGGCTGTCTTAGCGGACTTGAACGCTTCGAAGGTCCGGATCCAGCAGAATACTGTCCCCGAGGATACGCCGTGGTCAACGTCGACTCCAGGGGATCGGGCGACTCAGAGGGGTCGATTGTGATCATGGGCAAGCAAGAAGGAGAGGATGGACACGACGTGATCGAAGAGCTTGCAAAAATGGATTGGTATGTCGCTCGGAACAGGTTGCGATGAGAACATATACTGACTGAGATCGCTACAGGTGCACTGGGTCAATTGGTCTAGCAGGCAACTCTCATCTCGGTATCGTACAGTGGTTCATAGCGGCTACTCAACCTCCACATCTCAAAGCGATTGCGCCGTGGGAGGCGTGTGGCGACTTATACCGGGAGCAATTCGTGCGTGGCGGAGCGTGGGACAACGGTCTGTTCGATTTCATTGCTGAGCATGTGATTCGCGGCAAAAATGGTCTCGAAGACTTCAAAGAGATGTACCGGCGCTCGAAGCTAATGAACCCTTACTGGGAAGACAAGAGGTAGGTTTCTATTGATAGGCGGTGTGACTGTCACTAATTCGCATGCGTAGGGCCGAAATTGAGAAGATCAATATCCCAACGTACATCGTGGCATCATACTCCAGCTTCGTGCACACAATGGGCTCAGTACGCGGTTGGATGCAGATTAAAACAGAAGACAAATGGCTCAGGTGGGATCCGTACCAGGAATGGTACGATCTTTGGTCTGTCCAAGAGTCCATCGATGAGTTGGCCTCTTTCTTTGACCGTTTCTTGAAGGGCGTGAATAACGAATGGGAAAAGACACCTCATGTGCGAATGGCGTCTTTGACATACGGCGACAAAGAGGCCATCTATCCAATTGTCGAGGAAGACTTTCCCATTCCCCGAACAAACTACCGTAAGCTGTTCCTGGGCGAGCAGCAACGCCTTTCTGATACCGCGCCCTCAACTGGCAGCATTGTTGCTTACAACTCGGAAAGCGGGGCGAGCCCCGTCGCGAGCGCAAGATTCGATTACAAATTCGACAAGCCAACACGATTGATGGGTCTGCCTAAGGCAGTTCTGTTCATGTCGTGTCCCGACCTCGATGATATGGTGGTCTACGTTTTAATTCGCAAATTAGACAAGGACGGGAACGCTATGATTAGCATCAACATTCCATGGTCGGCGGCGCCTTACAACAAAGTATCAGAGATTCCCGAGTCGGATTACAGCAACCTTATGATTTACCTCGGTCCGACAGGAATACTGCGCGCGTCGCACCGAAAGATCGACGAGTCAAAGTCTTTACACTCGCAGTATCCGTTCCACACCCATGACGAAGTCCAAAAGGTACCACGGGGGGAGATTGTAAAACTTGAGATCGGACTCTGGGTCATGGGTGTTGACTACGAAGCTGGCGAGTCGTTGAGTGTACAGGTTTCAGGAGAATACCCACTCATAGATGAATTTGGAGGGAGAAAGAAGCCGCAGTACGAGGAGAAGAACAAAGGAACACATGAAGTGCATATTGGCGGAGAGCACGCAAGTCATGTCGTTCTCCCGTTCGTATAGAACTAGACCCAGTAGCGCTGCTTCCAACAGTGAGCAAAGATGACTTAGTCCTGATTTTGGAAAATCAAACTCAATTGACAAATGCTGCATATGGTTCTCAGCTTTCCTTGGCTCTGCTATTCTCTGTTATGTATGCCAGAGTATCAAAGTACTCGTCGCATACTTTAGACAAGCTAATTTCTCACATTTGAGCGCCATTGACTCCCGAACACAAGCGGCTTGAACTGGTATTTGGTTTTGTACATCAATACCCAAACTCCCAAACGCCATAGGGATTGTGGAAGTCAAGCTCGGGAGCTCAAGGGGTTAATGAGTAAGGCTTACGATAGCGATACTCAATCACCTGAAGCTCACATTCTGGAGATGCGTTTTCACACGATTTGGGGTCTGGAGCTATTCTCAAGACGGCAGATAGGACCCAAAAGCCGTGTGTAATAGAGGCAACAACTAGAACGTACGCCTTGATAAAAAATTCAAGCTGAATGTTGGGACCCCGAGAATCGAACCTATACCAGTTAGTCGGCAGGCAGGTCTAGGTGCTATGCCCGATAGGGTCTAGCGCAGTTTGCTGCCGTCTACCCTCATAGCTTCCCTCTACGATGGAATAGAGGAATCAATCAATCTTCTACCTACCCAGTCGTTGCCACGACTATAATTGATTCATCACTCATACCTTTGCCGTTTCAACACTGAAGTTCTACACAGATTTTGGTCAGTCTAATGTACCTCTGGCAAAGTGAGAAGATGATATTGAATATCAAAGCATAACGTAGTTCACAAGCGAGCGGTCCAACCCAAGCGAGCGGTCCAACCTCACCAAATGAAGCCTACCTCTAGTTTATACAACAATGCCATCACAACGCAACGTGCAACTATCTTATACTGAAAGCGCCTTACAGCTTGCTATCCAAGCTACA